>JAUIMM010000522.1:2930000-3110833 GCA_031769625.1 Taudactylus pleione | reverse complement strand
CCTGTGTGTGTCACCTGTTACTGTCCCCTCAGCTCCTGTGTGTGTCACCTCTGTTACTGACCCCTCAGCTCCTGTGTGTGTCACCTGTTACTGTCCCCTCAGCTCCTGTGTGTCACCTGTTACTGTCCCCTCAGCTCCTGTGTGTGTCACCTCTGTTACTGTCCCCTCAGCTCCTGTGTGTGTCACCTGTTACTGTCCCCTCAGCTCCTGTGTGTGTCACCTGTTACTGTCCCCTCAGCTCCTGTGTGTGTCACCTCTGTTACTGACCCCTCAGCTCCTGTGTGTGTCACCTGTTACTGTCCCCTCAGCTCCTGTGTGTGTCACCTCTGTTACTGTCCCCTCAGCTCCCTGTGTGTCACCTCTGTTACTGTCCCCTCAGCTCCCTGTGTGTGTCACCTCTGTTACTGTCCCCTCAGCTCCCTGTGTGTGTCACCTCTGTTACTGTCCCCTCAGCTCCTGTGTGTGTCACCTGTTACTGTCCCCTCAGCTCCTGTGTGTGTCACCTGTTACTGTCCCCTCAGCTCCTGTGTGTGTCACCTGTTACTGTCCCCTCAGCTCCTGTGTGTGTCACCTCTGTCCCTCAGCTCCTGTGTGTGTCACCTCTTTTACTGTCCCCTCAGCTCCTGTGTGTCACCTGTTGCTGTCCCCTCAGCTCCTGTGTGTGTCACCTCTGTTACTGTCCCCTCAGCTCCTGTGTGTCACCTGTTACTGTCCCCTCAGCTCCTGTGTGTCACCTCTGTTACTGTCCCCTCAGCTCCTGTGTGTGTCACCTCTGTTACTGTCCCCTCAGCTCCTGTGTGTGTCACCTGTTGCTGTCCCCTCAGCTCCTGTGTGTCACCTGTTACTGTCCGCTCAGCTCCTGTGTGTGTCACCTGTTACTGCCCCCTCAGCTCCTGTGTGTGTTACCTCTGTTACTGTCCCCTCAGCTCCTGTGTGTGTCACCTCTGTTACTGTCCCCTCAGCTCCTGTGTGTGTCACCTCTGTTACTGTCCCCTCAGCTCCTGTGTGTCACCTGTTACTGTCCCCTCAGCTCCTGTGTGTGTCACCTCTGTTACTGTCCCCTCAGCTCCTGTGTGTGTCACCTCTGTTACTGACCCCTCAGCTCCTGTGTGTGTCACCTGTTACTGTCCCCTCAGCTCCTGTGTGTGTCACCTCTGTTACTGTCCCCTCAGCTTCCTGTGTGTGTCACCTCTGTTACTGTCCCCTCAGCTCCTGTGTGTGTCACCTCTGTCCCTCAGCTCCTGTGTGTGTCACCTCTGTTACTGTCCCCTCAGCTCCTGTGTGTGTCACCTGTTACTGTCCCCTCAGGTCCTGTGTGTGTCACCTGTTACTGTCCCCTCAGCTCCTGTGTGTCACCTCTGTTACTGTCCCCTCAGCTCCTGTGTGTCACCTGTTACTGTCCCCTCAGCTCCTGTGTGTCACCTCTGTTACTGTCCCCTCAGCTCCTGTGTGTGTCACCTCTGTTACTGTCCCCTCAGCTCCTGTGTGTGTCACCTGTTGCTGTCCCCTCAGCTCCTGTGTGTGTCACCTCTGTTACTGTCCCCTCAGCTCCTGTGTGTCACCTGTTACTGTCCCCTCAGCTCCTGTGTGTGTCACCTCTGTTACTGTCCCCTCAGCTCCTGTGTGTGTAACCTCTGTTACTGTCCCCTCAGCTCCTGTGTGTGTCACCTGTTACTGTCCCCTCAGCTCCTGTGTGTCTCACCTGTTACTGTCCCCTCAGCTCCTGTGTGTCTCACCTGTTACTGTCCCCTCAGCTCCTGTGTGTGTCACCTCTGTTACTGTCCCCTCAGCTCCTGTGTGTCTCACCTGTTACTGTCCCCTCAGCTCCTGTGTGTCACCTCTGTTACTGTCCCCTCAGCTCCTGTGTGTGTCACCTCTGTTACTGTCCCCTCAGCTCCTGTGTGTGTCTCACCTGTTACTGTCCCCTCAGCTCCTGTGTGTGTCTCACCTGTTACTGTCCCCTCAGCTCCTGTGTGTCACCTCTGTTACTGTCCCCTCAGCTCCAGTGTGTGTCACCTGTTGCTGTCCCCTCAGCTCCTGAGTGTGTCACCTCTGTTACTGTCCCCTCAGCTCCTGTGTGTGTCACCTCTGTTACTGACCCCTCAGGTCCTGTGTGTGTCACCTCTGTTACTGACCCCTCAGGTCCTGTGTGTGTCACCTGTTACTGTCCCCTCAGCTCCTGTGTGTGTCACCTCTGTTACTGTCCCCTCAGCTCCTGTGTGTGTCACCTCTGTTACTGACCCCTCAGGTCCTGTGTGTGTCACCTGTTACTGTCCCCTCAGCTCCTGTGTGTGTCATCTCTGTTACTGTCCCCTCAGCTTCCTGTGTGTGTCACCTCTGTTATTGTCCCCTCAGCTCCTGTGTGTGTCACCTCTGTCCCTCAGCTCCTGTGTGTGTCACCTCTGTTACTGTCCCCTCAGCTCCTGTGTGTGTCACCTGTTACTGTCCCCTCAGCTCCTGTGTGTCACCTCTGTTACTGTCCCCTCAGCTCCTGTGTGTGTCACCTGTTGCTGTCCCCTCAGCTCCTGTGTGTCACCTGTTACTGTCCCCTTAGCTCCTGTGTGTCACCTCTGTTACTGTCCCCTCAGCTCCTGTGTGTCACCTGTTACTGTCCCCTCAGCTCCTGTGTGTGTCACCTGTTACTGCCCCCTCAGCTCCTGTGTGTCACCTCTGTTACTGTCCCCTCAGCTCTTGTGTGTGTCACCTCTGTTACTGTCCCCTCAGCTTCCTGTGTGTGTCACCTCTGTTACTGTCCCCTCAGCTCCTGTGTGTGTCACCTCTGTTACTGTCCCCTCAGCTCCTGTGTGTGTCACCTGTTTCTGTCCCCTCAGCTCCTGTGTGTCACCTCTGTTACTGTCCCCTCAGCTCCTGTGTGTGTCACCTCTGTTACTGTCCCCTCAGCTCCTGTGTGTGTCACCTGTTACTGTCCCCTCAGCTCCTGTGTGTGTCACCTCTGTTACTGTCCCCTCAGCTCCTGTGTGTGTCACCTGTTACTGTCCCCTCAGCTCCTGTGTGTCACCTCTGTTACTGTCCCCTCAGCTCCTGTGTGTGTCACCTCTGTTACTGTCCCCTCAGCTCCTGTGTGTGTCACCTCTGTTACTGTCCCCTCAGCTCCTGTGTGTCACCTGTTACTGTCCCCTCAGCTCCTGTGTGTGTCTCACCTGTTACTGTCCCCTCAGCTCCTGTGTGTGTCACCTGTTACTGTCCCATCAGCTCCTGTGTGTGTCTCACCTGTTACTGTCCCCTCAGCTCCTGTGTGTCACCTCTGTTACTGTCCCCTCAGCTCCTGTGTGTGTCACCTCTGTTACTGTCCCCTCAGCTCCTGTGTGTGTCACCTCTGTTACTGTCCCCTCAGCTCCTGTGTGTGTCACCTGTTCCTGTCCCCTCAGCTCCTGTGTGTGTCACCTCTGTTACTGTCCCCTTAGCTCCTGTGTGTCACCTGTTACTGTCCCCTCAGCTCCTGTGTGTGTCACCTCTGTTACTGTCCCCTCAGCTCCTGTGTGTGTCACCTCTGTTACTGTCCCCTCAGTTCCTGTGTCTCACCTGTTACTGTCCCCTCAGCTCCTGTGTGTGTCACCTGTTACTGTCCCCTCAGCTCCTGTGTGTGTCACCTGTTACTGTCCCCTCAGCTCATGTGTGTCACCTGTTACTGTCCCCTCAGCTCCTGTGTGTGTCACCTGTTACTGTCCCCTCAGCTCCTGTGTGTGTCACCTCTGTTACTGTCCCCTCAGCTCCTGTGTGTGTCACCTGTTACTGTCCCCTCAGCTCCTGTGTGTGTCACCTCTGTTACTGTCCCCTCAGCTCCTGTGTGTGTCACCTGTTACTGTCCCCTCAGCTCCTGTGTGTGTCACCTCTGTTACTGTCCCCTCGGCTCCTGTGTGTCTCACCTGTTACTGTCCCCTCAGCTCCTGTGTGTCACCTCTGTTATTGTCCCCTCAGCTCCTGTGTGTGTCACCTCTGTTACTGTCCCCTCAGCTCCTGTGTGTGTCTCACCTGTTACTGTCCCCTCAGCTCCTGTGTGTGTCTCACCTGTTACTGTCCCCTCAGCTCCTGTGTGTCACCTCTGTTACTGTCCCCTCAGCTCCTGTGTGTGTCACCTCTGTTACTGTCCCCTCAGCTCCTGTGTGTGTCACCTCTGTCCCTCAGCTCCTGTGTGTGTCACCTCTGTTACTGTCCCCTCAGCTCCTGTGTGTTTCACCTCTGTTACTGTCCCCTCAGCTCCTATGTGTGTCACCTGTTGCTGTCCCCTCAGCTCCTGTGTGTGTCACCTCTGTTACTGTCCCCTCAGCTCCTGTGTGTCACCTGTTACTGTCCCCTCAGCTCCTGTGTGTGTCACCTCTGTTACTGACCCCTCAGCTCCTGTGTGTGTCACCTGTTACTGTCCCCTCAGCTCCTGTGTGTGTCACCTCTGTTACTGTCCCCTCAGCTCCTGTGTGTGTCACCTGTTACTGTCCCCTCAGCTCCTGCGTGTGTCACCTCTGTTACTGTCCCCTCAGCTCCTGTGTGTGTCACCTCTGTTACTGTCCCCTCAGCTCTTGTGTGTGTCACCTTTGTTACTGTCCCCTCAGCTCCTGCGTGTGTCACCTCTGTTACTGTCCTTTCAGCTCCTGTGTGTGTCACCTCTGTTACTGTCCCCTCAGCTCCTGTGTGTGTCACCTGTTACTGTCCCCTCAGCTCTTGTGTGTGTCACCTTTGTTACTGTCCCCTCAGCTCCTATGTGTCACCTGTTACTGTCCCCTCAGTTCCTGTGTGTCACCTCTGTTACTGTCCCCTCAGCTCCTGTGTGTGTCACCTCTGTTACTGTCCCCTCAGCTCCTGTGTGTGTCACCTCTGTTACTGTCCCTTCAGCTCCTGTGTGTGTCACCTCTGTTACTGTCCCCTCAGCTCTTGTGTGTGTCACCTTTGTTACTGTCCCCTCAGCTCCTGTGTGTGTCACCTGTTACTGTCCCCTCAGTTTTTGTGTGTGTCACCTCTGTTACTGTCCCCTCAGCTCCTGTGTGTGTCACCTCTGTTACTGTCCCCTCAGCCCATGTGTGTGTCACCTGTTACTGTCCCCTTAGCTCCTGTGTGTCACCTCTGTTACTGACCCCTCAGCTCCCTGTGTGTGTCACCTCTGTTACTGTCCCCTCAGCTCCCTGTGTGTGTCACCTCTGTTACTGTCTCCTCAGCTCCTGTGTGTGTCACCTGTTACTGTCCCCTCAGCTCATGTTTGTGTCACCTCTGTTACTGTCCCCTCAGCTCCTGTGTGTGTCACCTCTGTTACTGTCCCCTCAGCTCCTGTGTGTGTCACCTCTGTTACTGTCCCCTCAGCTCCCTGTGTGTGTCACCTCTGTTACTGTCCCCTCAGCTCCCTGTGTGTGTCACCTCTGTTACTGTCCCCTCAGCTCCTGTGTGTCACTTGTTACTGTCCCCTCAGCTCCTGTGTGTCACTTGTTACTGTCCCCTCAGCTCCCTGTGTGTGTCACCTGTTACTGTCCCCTCAGCTCCTGTGTGTGTCACCTCTGTTACTGTCCCCTCAGCTCCTGTGTTTGTCACCTGTTACTGTCCCCTCAGCTCCCTGTGTGTGTCACCTCTGTTAGTGTCCCCTCAGCTCCTGTGTGTGTCACCTCTGTTACTGTCCCCTCAGCTCCCTGTGTGTGTCACCTCTGTTACTGTGCCCTCAGCTCCCTGTGTGTGTCACCTGTTACTGTCCCCTCAGCTCCTGTGTGTGTCACCTCTGTTACTGTCCCCTCAGCTCCCTGTGTGTGTCACCTGTTACTGTCCCCTCAGCTCCTGTGTGTGTCACCTCTGTTACTGTCCCCTCAGCTCCTGTGTGTGTCACCTCTGTTACTGTCCCCTCAGCTCCTGTGTGTGTCACCTGTTACTGTCCCCTCAGCTCCTGTGTGTCACCTCTGTCCCTCAGCTCCTGTGTGTCACCTCTGTTACTGTCCCCTCAGCTCCTGTGTGTGTCACCTGTTACTGTCCCCTCAGCTCCTGTGTGTGTCACCTGTTACTGTCTCCTCAGCTCCTGTGTGTGTCACCTCTGTTACTGTCCCCTCAGCTCCTGTGTGTCACTTGTTACTGTCCCCTCAGCTCCTGTGTGTCACTTGTTACTGTCCCCTCACCTCCTGTGTGTCACCTCTGTTACTGTCCCCTCAGCTCCTGTGTGTGTCACCTGTTACTGTCCCCTCAGCTCCTGTGTGTCACCTCTGTCCCTCAGCTCCTGTGTGTGTCACCTCTTTTACTGTCCCCTCAGATCCTGTGTGTCACCTCTGTTACTGTCCCCTCAGCTCCCTGTGTGTGTCACCTGTTACTGTCCCCTCAGCTCCTGCGTGTGTCACCTCTGTTACTGTCCCCTCAGCTCCTGTGTGTGTCACCTCTGTTACTGTCCCCTCAGCTCTTGTGTGTGTCACCTTTGTTACTGTCCCCTCAGCTCCTGCGTGTGTCACCTCTGTTACTGTCCTTTCAGCTCCTGTGTGTGTCACCTGTTACTGTCCCCTCAGCTCTTGTGTGTGTCACCTCTGTTACTGTCCCCTCAGCTCCCTGTGTGTGTCACCTGTTACTGTCCCCTCAGCTCCTGCGTGTGTCACCTCTGTTACTGTCCCCTCAGCTCCTGCGTGTGTCACCTCTGTTACTGTCCTTTCAGCTCCCTGTGTGTGTCACCTGTTACTGTCCCCTCAGCTCCTGCGTGTGTCACCTCTGTTACTGTCCCCTCAGCTCCTGTGTGTGTCACCTCTGTTACTGTCCCCTCAGCTCTTGTGTGTGTCACCTTTGTTACTGTCCCCTCAGCTCCTGCGTGTGTCACCTCTGTTACTGTCCTTTCTGCTCCTGTGTGTCACCTGTTACTGTCCCCTCAGCTCTTGTGTGTGTCACCTCTGTTACTGTCCCCTCAGCTCCTGTGTGTGTCACCTGTTACTGTCCCCTCAGCTCCTGTGTGTGTCACCTCTGTTACTGTCCCCTCAGCTCTTGTGTGTGTCACCTCTGTTACTGTCCCCTCAGCTCCTGTGTGTGTCACCTGTTACTGTCCCCTCAGCTCCTGTGTGTGTCACCTCTGTTACTGTCCCCTCAGCTCTTGTGTGTGTCACCTCTGTTACTGTCCCCTCAGCTCCTGTGTGTGTCACCTGTTACTGTCCCCTCAGCTCCTGTGTGTGTCACCTCTGTTACTGTCCCCTCAGCTCCTGTGTGTGTCACCTGTTACTGTCCCCTCAGCTCCTGTGTGTCACCTTTGTTACTGTCCCCTCAGCTCCTATGTGTCACCTGTTACTGTCCCCTCAGTTCCTGTGTGTCACCTCTGTTACAGTCCCCTCAGCTCCTGTGTGTGTCACCTCTGTTACTGTCCCCTCAGCTCCTGTGTGTGTCACCTCTGTTACTGTCCCTTCAGCTCCTGTGTGTGTCACCTCTGTTACTGTCCCCTCAGCTCTTGTGTGTGTCACCTTTGTTACTGTCCCTTCAGCTCCTGTGTGTGTCACCTCTGTTACTGTCCCCTCAGCTCTTGTGTGTGTCACCTTTGTTACTGTCCCCTCAGCTCCTGTGTGTGTCACCTCTGTTACTGTCCCCTCAGCTCCTGTGTGTGTCACCTCTGTTACTGTTCCCTCAGCTCCTGTGTGTGTCACCTGTTACTGTCCCCTCAGCTCCTGTGTGTGTCACCTCTGTTACTGTCCCCTCAGCTCCTGTGTGTGTCACCTGTTACTGTCCCCTCAGCTCCTGTGTGTGTCACCTGTTACTGTCCCCTCAGCTCCTGTGTGTGTCACCTCTGTTACTGACCCCTCAGCTCCTGTGTGTGTCACCTGTTACTGTCCCCTCAGCTCCTGTGTGTGTCACCTCTGTTACTGTCCCCTCAGCTCCCTGTGTGTGTCACCTCTGTTACTGTCCCCTCAGCTCCCTGTGTGTGTCACCTCTGTTACTGTCCCCTCAGCTCCTGTGTGTGTCACCTGTTACTGTCCCCTCAGCTCCTGTGTGTGTCACCTGTTACTGTCCCCTCAGCTCCTGTGTGTGTCACCTGTTACTGTTCCCTCAGCTCCTGTGTGTGTCACCTGTTACTGTCCCCTCAGCTCCTGTGTGTCACCTCTGTCCCTCAGCTCCTGTGTGTGTCACCTCTTTTACTGTCCCCTCAGCTCCTGTGTGTGTCACCTGTTGCTGTCCCCTCAGCTCCTGTGTGTGTCACCTCTGTTACTGTCCCCTCAGCTCCTGTGTGTCACCTGTTACTGTCCCCTCAGCTCCTGTGTGTCACCTCTGTTACTGTCCCCTCAGCTCCTGTGTGTGTCACCTCTGTTACTGTCCCCTCAGCTCCTGTGTGTGTCACCTGTTGCTGTCCCCTCAGCTCCTGTGTGTCACCTGTTACTGTCCCTTCAGCTCCTGTGTGTGTCACCTGTTACTGCCCCCTCAGCTCCTGTGTGTGTCACCTCTGTTACTGTCCCCTCAGCTCCTGTGTGTGTCACCTCTGTTACTGTCCCCTCAGCTCCTGTGTGTGTCACCTCTGTTACTGTCCCCTCAGCTCCTGTGTGTCACCTCTGTTACTGTCCCCTCAGCTCCTGTGTGTGTCACCTCTGTTACTGTCCCCTCAGCTCCTGTGTGTCACTTGTTACTGTCCCCTCAGCTCCTGTGTGTGTCACCTCTGTTGCTGTCCCCTCAGCTCCTGTGTGTCACTTGTTACTGTCCCCTCAGCTCCTGTGTGTCACTTGTTACTGTCCCCTCAGCTCCTGTGTGTGTCACCTCTGTTGCTGTCCCCTCAGTTCCTGTGTGTCACTTGTTACTGTCCCCTCAGCTCCTGTGTGTCACCTCTGTTACTGTCCCCTCAGCTCCTGTGTGTGTCACCTGTTACTGTCCCCTCAGCTCCTGTGTGTCACCTCTGTCCCTCAGCTCCTGTGTGTGTCACCTCTGTTACTGTCCCCTCAGCTCCCTGTGTGTGTCACCTCTGTTACTGTCCCCTCAGCTCCTGTGTGTGTCACCTGTTACTGTCCCCTCAGCTCCTGTGTGTGTCACCTGTTACTGTCCCCTCAGCTCCTGTGTGTGTCACCTGTTACTGTCCCCTCAGCTCCTGTGTGTGTCACCTTTTACTGTCCCCTCAGCTCCTGTGTGTGTCACCTTTTACTGTCCCCTCAGCTCCTGTGTGTGTCCCCTCTGTTACTGCCCCCTCAGCTCCCTGTGTGTGTCACCTCTGTTACTGTCCCCTCAGCTCCCTGTGTGTGTCACCTGTTACTGTCCCCTCAGCTCCTGTGTGTCACCTGTTACTGTCCCCTCAGCTCTTGTGTGTCACCTCTGTTACTGTCCCCTCAGCTCCTGTGTGTCACCTGTTACTGTCCCCTCAGCTCCAGTGTGTCACCTCTGTTACTGTCCCCTCAGGTCCTGTGTGTGTCACCTCTGTTACTGTCCCCTCAGCTCCTGTGTGTGTCACCTCTGTTACTGTCCCCTCAGCTCCTGTGTGTCACCTCTGTTACTGTCCCCTC
This sequence comes from Taudactylus pleione, assembly GCA_031769625.1. Taxonomy (NCBI): domain Eukaryota; kingdom Metazoa; phylum Chordata; class Amphibia; order Anura; family Myobatrachidae; genus Taudactylus; species Taudactylus pleione. Next base: position 3,101,408 of record JAUIMM010000522.1, on the reverse strand, counting down.
AGCTCCTGTGTGTGTCACCTCTGTTACTGTCCCCTCAGCTCCTGTGTGTCACTTGTTACTGTCCCCTCAGCTCCTGTGTGTGTCACCTCTGTTGCTGTCCCCTCAGCTCCTGTGTGTCACTTGTTACTGTCCCCTCAGCTCCTGTGTGTCACTTGTTACTGTCCCCTCAGCTCCTGTGTGTGTCACCTCTGTTGCTGTCCCCTCAGTTCCTGTGTGTCACTTGTTACTGTCCCCTCAGCTCCTGTGTGTCACCTCTGTTACTGTCCCCTCAGCTCCTGTGTGTGTCACCTGTTACTGTCCCCTCAGCTCCTGTGTGTCACCTCTGTCCCTCAGCTCCTGTGTGTGTCACCTCTGTTACTGTCCCCTCAGCTCCCTGTGTGTGTCACCTCTGTTACTGTCCCCTCAGCTCCTGTGTGTGTCACCTGTTACTGTCCCCTCAGCTCCTGTGTGTGTCACCTGTTACTGTCCCCTCAGCTCCTGTGTGTGTCACCTGTTACTGTCCCCTCAGCTCCTGTGTGTGTCACCTTTTACTGTCCCCTCAGCTCCTGTGTGTGTCACCTTTTACTGTCCCCTCAGCTCCTGTGTGTGTCCCCTCTGTTACTGCCCCCTCAGCTCCCTGTGTGTGTCACCTCTGTTACTGTCCCCTCAGCTCCCTGTGTGTGTCACCTGTTACTGACCCCACAGCTCCTGTGTGTCACCTGTTACTGTCCCCTCAGCTCCTGTGTGTCACCTGTTACTGTCCCCTCAGCTCCTGTGTGTCACCTCTGTTACTGTCCCTTCAGCTCCTGTGTGTCACCTGTTACTGTCCCCTCAGCTCCAGTGTGTCACCTCTGTTACTGTCCCCTCAGCTCCTGTGTGTGTCACCTCTGTTACTGTCCCCTCAGCTCCTGTGTGTGTCACCTCTGTTACTGACCCCTCAGCTCCTGTGTCACTTGTTACTGTCCCCTCAGCTGCTGTGTGTGTCACCTCTGTTACTGTCCCCTCAGCTGCTGTGTGTGTCACCTCTGTTACTGTCCCCTCAGCTCCTGTGTGTGTCACTTCTCTTACTGTCCCCTCAGCTCCTGTGTGTGTCACCTTTACTGTCCCCTCAGCTCCTGTGTGTGTCACCTGTTACTGCCCCCTCACCTCCTGTGTGTGTCACCTGTTACTGTCCCCTCAGCTCCTGTGTGTCACCTCTGTTACTGTCCCCTCAGCTCCTGTGTGTGTCACCTCTGTTACTGTCCCCTCAGCTCCTGTGTGTCTCACCTGTTACTGTCCCCTCGGCTCCTGTGTGTGTCACCTGTTACTGTCCCCTCGGCTACTGTGTGTGTCACCTCTGTTACTGTCCCCTCGGCTCCTGTGTGTCTCACCTGTTACTGTCCCCTCGGCTCCTGTGTGTCACCTCTGTTACTGTCCCCTCGGCTCCTGTGTGTGTCACCTGTTACTGTCCCCTCGGCTCCTGTGTGTGTCACCTCTGTTACTGTCCCCTCGGCTCCTGTGTGTCACCTCTGTTGCTGTCCCCTCGGCTCCTGTGTGTCTCACCTCTGTTACTGTCCCCTCAGCTCCTGTGTGTGTCTCACCTGTTACTGTCCCCTCAGCTCCTGTGTGTGTCTCACCTGTTACTGTCCCCTCAGCTCCTGTGTGTCACCTCTGTTACTGTCCCCTCAGCTCCTGTGTGTGTCACCTCTGTTACTGTCCCCTCAGCTCCTGTGTGTCACATTTGTTACTGTCCCCTCAGCTCCTGTGTGTGTCACCTCTGTCCCTCAGCTCCTGTGTGTCACCTCTGTTACTGTCCCCTCAGCTCCTGTGTGTCACCTGTTACTGTCCCCTCAGCTCCTGTGTCACCTCTGTTACTGTCCCCTCAGCTCCTGTGTGTGTCACCTCTGTTACTGTCCCCTCAGCTCCTGTGTGTGTCACCTGTTACTGTCCCCTCAGCTCCTGTTTGTCACCTGTTACTGTCCCCTGAGCTCCTGTGTGTCACCTCTGTTACTGTCCCCTCAGCTCCTGTGTGTGTCACCTCTGTTACTGCCCCCTCAGCTCTTGTGTGTGTCACCTTTGTTACTGTCCCCTCAGCTCCTGTGTGTGTCACCTGTTACTGTCCCCTCAGCTCCTGTGTGTGTCACCTCTGTTACTGTCCCCTCAGCTCCTGTGTGTGTCACCTCTGTTACTGTCCCCTCAGCTCCTGTGTGTGTCACCTCTGTTACTGTCCCCTCAGCTCCTGTGTGTGTCACCTGTTACTGTCCCCTCGGCTCCTGAGTGTCACCTCTGTTACTGTCCCCTCGGCTCCTGTGTGTCACCTCTGTTACTGTCCCCTCAGCTCATGTTTGTGTCAACTCTGTTACTGTCCCCTCAGCTCCCTGTGTGTGTCCCCTCAGCTCCTGTGTGTCACCTCTGTTACTCTCCCCTCAGCTCCCTGTGTGTGTCACCTCTGTTACTGTCTCCTCAGCTCCCTGTGTGTGTCACCTCTGTTACTGTCCCCTCAGCTCCTGTGTGTCACTTGTTACTGTCCCCTCAGCTCCTGTGTGTCACTTGTTACTGTCCCCTCAGCTCCCTGTGTGTGTCACCTGTTACTGTCCCCTCAGCTCCTGTGTGTGTCACCTCTGTTACTGTCCCCTCAGCTCCTGTGTGTGTCACCTCTGTTACTGTCCCCTCAGCTCCTGTGTGTGTCACCTCTGTTACTGTCCCCTCAGCTCTTGTGTGTGTCACCTTTGTTACTGTCCCCTCAGCTCCTGTGTGTCACCTGTTACTGTCCCCTCAGTTCCTGTGTGTGTCACCTCTGTTACTGTCCCCTCAGCTCCTGTGTGTCACCTCTGTTACTGTCCCCTCAGCTCCTGTGTGTCACCTCTGTTACTGTCCCCTCAGCTCCTGTGTGTGTCACCTGTTACTGTCCCCTCAGCTCCTGTGTGTGTCACCTCTGTTACTGTCCCCTCAGCTCCTGTGTGTGTCACCTGTTACTGTCCCTCAGCTCCTGTGTGTGTCACCTCTGTTACTGTCCCCTCAGCTCCTGTGTGTGTCACCTCTGTTACTGTCCCCTCAGCTCCTGTGTGTCACCTGTTACTGTCCCCTCAGCTCCTGTGTGTCACCTGTTACTGTCCCCTCAGTTCCTGTGTGTGTCACCTCTGTTACTGTCCCCTCAGCTCCTGTGTGTGTCACCTCTGTTAGTGTCCCCTCAGCTCCTGTGTGTGTCACCTGTTACTGTCCCCTCAGTTCCTGTGTGTGTCACCTCTGTTACTGTCCCCTCAGCTCCTGTGTGTGTCACCTCTGTTAGTGTCCCCTCAGCTCCTGTGTGTCACCTGTTACTGTCCCCTCAGCTCCTGTGTGTGTCACCTCTGTTACTGTCCCCTCAGTTCCTGTGTGTGTCACCTCTGTTACTGACCCCTCAGCTCCTGTGTGTGTCACCTCTGTTACTGTCCCCTCAGCTCCTGTGTGTGTCACCTCTGTTACTGTCCCCTCAGCTCTTGTGTGTGTCACCTTTGTTACTGTCCCCTCAGCTCCTGTGTGTCACCTGTTACTGTCCCCTCAGTTCCTGTGTGTGTCACCTCTGTTACTGTCCCCTCAGCTCCTGTGTGTCACCTCTGTTACTGTCCCCTCAGCTCCTGTGTGTCACCTCTGTTACTGTCCCCTCAGCTCCTGTGTGTGTCACCTGTTACTGTCCCCTCAGCTCCTGTGTGTGTCACCTGTTACTGTCCCTCAGCTCCTGTGTGTGTCACCTCTGTTACTGTCCCCTCAGCTCCTGTGTGTGTCACCTCTGTTACTGTCCCCTCAGCTCCTGTGTGTGTCACCTGTTACTGTCCCCTCAGCTCCTGTGTGTCACCTCTGTTACTGTCCCCTCAGTTCCTGTGTGTGTCACCTGTTACTGTCCCCTCAGCTCCTGTGTGTGTCACCTCTGTTAGTGTCCCCTCAGCTCCTGTGTGTCACCTGTTACTGTCCCCTCAGCTCCTGTGTGTGTCACCTCTGTTACTGTCCCCTCAGTTCCTGTGTGTGTCACCTCTGTTACTGTCCCCTCAGCTCCTGTGTGTGTCACCTCTGTTAGTGTCCCCTCAGCTCCTGTGTGTCACCTGTTACTGTCCCCTCAGTTCCTGTGTGTGTCACCTCTGTTACTGTCCCCTCAGCTCCTGTGTGTGTCACCTCTGTTAGTGTCCCCTCAGCTCCTGTGTGTCACCTGTTACTGTCCCCTCAGCTCCTGTGTGTGTCACCTCTGTTACTGTCCCCTCAGTTCCTGTGTGTGTCACCTCTGTTACTGACCCCTCAGCTCCTGCGTGTGTCACCTCTGTTACTGTCCCCTCAGCTCCTGTGTGTGTCACCTGTTACTGTCCCCTCAGCTCCTGTGTGTGTCACCTGTTACTGTCCCCTCAGCTCCTGTGTGTGTCACCTCTGTCCCTCAGCTCCTGTGTGTGTCACCTCTGTTACTGTCCCCTCAGCTCCTGTGTGTGTCACCTCTGTTACTGTCCCCTCAGCTCCTGTGTGTGTCACCTCTGTTACTGTCCCCTCAGCTCCCTGTGTGTGTCACCTCTGTTACTGTCCCCTCAGCTCCTGTGTGTGTCACCTCTGTTACTGTCCCCTCAGCTCCTGTGTGTGTCACCTCTGTTACTGTCCCCTCAGCTCCTGTGTGTCACCTGTTACTGTCCCCTCAGCTCCTGTGTGTGTCACCTGTTACTGTCCCCTCAGCTCCTGTGTGTGTCACCTGTTACTGTCCCCTCAGCTCCTGTGTGTGTCACCTGTTACTGTCCCCTCAGCTCCCTGTGTGTGTCACCTCTGTTACTGTCCCCTCAGCTCCCTGTGTGTGTCACCTCTGTTACTGTCCCCTCAGCTCCTGTGTGTGTCACCTGTTACTGTCCCCTCAGCTCCTGTGTGTGTCACCTGTTACTGTCCCCTCAGCTCCTGTGTGTCACCTCTGTTACTGTCCCCTCAGCTCCTGTGTGTGTCACCTGTTACTGTCCCCTCAGCTCCTGTGTGTGTCACCTGTTACTGTCCCCTCAGCTCCTGTGTGTCACCTCTGTTACTGTCCCCTCAGCTCCTGTGTGTGTCACCTGTTACTGTCCCCTCAGCTCCTGTGTGTCACCTCTGTTACTGTCCCCTCAGCTCCTGTGTGTGTCACCTCTGTTACTGTCCCCTCAGCTCCTGTGTGTGTCACCTCTGTTACTGTCCCCTCAGCTCCTGTGTGTGTCACCTCTGTTACTGTCCCCTCAGCTCCTGTGTGTGTCACCTTTGTTACTGTTCCCTCAGCTCCTGTGTGTGTCACCTCTGTTACTGTCCCCTCAGCTCCCTGTGTGTGTCACCTCTGTTACTGTCCCCTCAGCTCCTGTGTGTGTCACCTCTGTTACTGTCCCCTCAGCTCCTGTGTGTGTCACCTCTGTTACTGTCCCCTCAGCTCCCTGTGTGTGTCACCTCTGTTACTGTCCCCTCAGCTCCTGTGTGTGTCACTTGTTACTGTCCCCTCAGCTCCCTGTGTGTGTCACCTCTGTTACTGTCCCCTCAGCTCCTGTGTGTGTCACCTGTTACTGTCCCCTCAGCTCCCTGTGTGTGTCACCTCTGTTACTGTCCCCTCAGCTCCCTGTGTGTCACCTCTGTTACTGTCCCCTCAGCTCCTGTGTGTGTCACCTCTGTTACTGTCCCCTCAGCTCTTGTGTGTGTCACCTCTGTTACTGTCCCCTCAGCTCCTATGTGTCACCTGTTACTGTCCCCTCAGCTCCTGTGTGTGTCACCTCTGTTACTGTCCCCTCAGCTCCTGTGTGTGTCACCTCTGTTACTGTCCCCTCAGCTCCTGTGTGTGTCACCTCTGTTACTGTCCCCTCAGCTCCTGTGTGTGTCACCTCTGTTACTGTCCCCTCAGCTCCTGTGTGTCACATTATTTGAGGATCAGTGTTTAGTTTTTATTATATTTTATTTATATGGCGCCAGAGGGAATACGCAGCGCCTTACAAAGTACAATAGCAAATGATCAGATAAGAAAAGAGTTATTACCAGTACATAACAATGCAGGACACGGGTTGTACACATTGCTGCATTAGCGATCATAACAATCCTAAGCAGCAGGGCGTTAGCAACCAAGTGTTAGGTACCGCTGTGGGGGATTAGGAGTATATAATAGTATCCTACCCTCCAACATGACCTCTTCCACCCGCTACACAATGCTCTGCTCCTGGACTTCCCACCTAATGTATGATTGCCGCCATCTGTGATGAACTAGGTAATAGATGAGACAGATGTTTTACCACAGGTGGCTGCAATCATAAATTACGCAGGAAGTCCAGGAGCAGCGCAGTTTGTACCGGGTGGAAGGAGTCATGTTGTAGGGTCTGTAGTATAAGTGTTCATCACTCTTTGGGGCATGCCCTGCACTTACGGACATTCTGGGCTGCCCCCAAGCTCTCCTCTCTCTGGGAATAGATGCCCACGGGTGAGGACGCCACCCGCCATGTTGTTTTAGCAAGGTGCCGCCAAAAGGGCAGGGCGCATTCTTCCTTTTGGAAATCGGACAGGGTGCAGCTCCCCGCTAAAACAGCCTAGCGGGAACGCTATAAATGGGACAGGAATGGGTGAGAGCTTTGCAACGAGTGTAAGAACCTTAACACAAGATATAGCCCAGGCGCCGTAGAGTTAATATGTACTAAACAGATTCAATGTGGTTGTGTGGGGTAGTCAATCCCACTGAATAAGAAAATGCATAGAAGATAAAGCAACCACAGATTCTGTTAGCATAAACAGGGATCACTCAAACCAGTAGCAACAATGTGTATAATAAAAATCAATTGTATATTTATTAAGACAAAGCAACCAATGTTTTACAAATCAATTGAAGCAATAAAAACACGTATAAATGATGAAATAAATAAAATACATATAAAAAAAGAGAAATAATAATAAATATGTAAATGAAAAGTCCCGGACTAGTAAATAGACTTTAAATGAAACCCTCTAAGGAACTCCTCCATAGACAGATGTAAATGTTTCAAATGGTGTTACTTAGTTCATCATCCGGTGCTGAAGTTAAGGTGTAATAAATGTGGTATGGATATTACCTTCCGTGCAGGCTGATCAGAACCAGATCTTTGTGCTTGACCACAGTGTGGATGGTGGTTGCCGAGACCAAGGAGGGCTGGCCTCCCGATCTCATGCCAGCTGACGATGGAGATGCAGAGGGGAGTGGGTGGCCGCTCTAATGCTCCGGGTCCGGCACAGGGGGGTGGGAAGCAATGAGCTCCGTGCTCTAAGGACGGATGGGTTGTCTGACCAGCGTGCACGGGCTCAACACGACTGGCGGGGAGACTTTGGGAAGAAGAATTGCGCCACTCTGAAGCTCCGTATCAGACGGAAATTAGACAGAGGGCTCCAGTTTCCGGATGGATGTGAGGAAGGAGGCACTGTATGCTGGTAGAGGTACTAGCTCAGAGTTTTCCAGGCATGATGTATGAATGTGCAGAGGGAACTGGTGATGAAAATCCAGGGACCAAAAGCCGCGTGAGTGTAGCGGTAACAGGCAACAGTGTAAGAACCTTGACGGGTTCTGAAGAGGAAGGGGAGCCAGTGTAGGGCTTACAGACCCTCCAACATGACCCGTTCCATTAGGTACAAAATACTCTGCTCCTGGACTTCCCTCTTAATCAGGTGAGGTGGGGAAGTCCAGGAGCAGAGTGTTTTGTACCTAATGGAACGGGTCATGTTGGAGGTTAGGCGCTTATAGGAGGGGGGAGGCAGATGTAGAACGTTTGAAGAGGAAGATGCAGCATTGAGGACAGATTGGAGAAGAGAGAGGTGGGAGGCAGGGAGGCCAGGTAGGAGGAGGTTACAGTAGTCAAATCTGGAGATGACCAGTGAGTGGATGAGGGTCTTCGTAGCATCTTGGGTGAGAAAGGGAGATATTTCTGTGGTGGAAACGGGAGGACTGCGACAGGTGCTGAATGTGTGGTTTGAAGGAGAGGAAAGAGTCAAGGATAACTCCAAGAGGGGATGTGCCTGAAGACTGGGTGAGATTGAGGAGGTGGGCAAGATGGGGAACAGACAGAAGAGAGGTAGCGGAGGAGGCTGAAGAGGATAGGGACAAGGAGGAGGACCGTATGGGAGCCATAACGTCCTCTCCAGATACAGGAGAGAAAAGATATCGCAGTTGGTAGGATGGATGGGGAGGGGTGGTCTGGTGAATAGGTAATTCCTGCTATTACATATAAAGGTCACATACAGTGAATGTTCCCACAAATAATAAATGTTGGATCACTGGATTTGGTACTTTTTTGTGTATTGTTTGCATGGGATGATCAGGTTTTAGGCGAATCCAATGCAGATAATTGTAAAGTGCTGATTGTACGTGTGAAGTAGATTCCTCGTCCCCTCATTGCTGGAAGTGGTGCAAATTCATGTTGTGTCTTTATTTGCAGCCAACATTTGACTACGACAATGTGGAAGACTGGATTAAGGTACTATCTTATATAAGTGCTACTTTATAATGTAATACAATCTGCTGTACTGACAGAAGACTTTACTGATTGTTGATTCATTTAGAAAATAAAGCCACTATTTAAATCTAGATATGACTTTTGCACATTTTGAAAACCCCGAACCATAAAATAATTTCTTTGCTCAACTTCACCCTACTTATCCTGGGATGGTATCGCCACCTGGTGGACACTAAGTGACGCTGTTTATGCTGTATTCTGTAAATGATGGAAATAAAATCTCATATTAATATTATTACTATAAGGAATGATAATGGCTGACCCTATAGGATGTTTATTTGTCCCGCGTTTTGCAACAGAGCTCAGACACCTCAAACTTCACTTCATATCGGTACTAAATAAATTCCCCTTTATATTAAACGCATGGTAACGTGCAGCCGGTATAGATGTTACTCACCGGTGTACAGGAGGCAGCTGGCCAGGGCACTTACTTCTGATGTCACTGATCTCTTCAGTCACTGTTTGGAGCTCATTATCATGGGTAATGCTGTGATGGTAGTCTTCATTCTAGCACCCTGCACCTGTCACAACCCGTGCAGTTCCTCTATCCTACCAGGGGTGTCGCTCTGTGATCTGGTGCTTCTAGCACACTCAGAGGATGCAATAAACTGCAGAGACTAAACAGATTGTGTGCTAGAAGCACCAGAGCAGAGAGCGACACACCTGGCAGGATAGAGCAACTGCACAGGTTGTAACAGGTACAGGGTGCTAGAGTGAACACTAGATGGGATAATATTATTGCAGGTTTGGAGAATGACATCTATGGCTGTAAGTAAAACAAGTCACAGACCGGACCCTGGAGCAGCCGTACATACACACAAGTAGATTATTCTACAGAACGGGTTATGGGAGATCTATATGAGGTGTAAGGAGTTTTGGACATCATTGAATACAAGCTATAGAGATGCCCCTGTTTGGCTGTTGTTCTTTGTGATAATGTTCCATATTGACTTCCTCATTAAAATAATCTTTTATCATCCTAAATGCATGGAAGCACAACAGCGTAATTAGCCACCTTAGTCGCTGCTGAGCGGTCATCCCGTAGCCGTTAATGTCAGCAGTAATGTTATTCCCTGAAGCCCCCTGTGTTGAAGCCTTTACATTGGGATCTCCCCGTTACTGAGTTGTCTGGTGTCTCCAGAGTGTAAGCACTGATTGTGGCTACGTCCCCTGAGCTGTGATCACTGTCCTTTCAGTCCTCTATCCTGCAGAGGGTGGAGCAGGCCTCAGCGTTTGCTGTGTGAGTGTGAGCACTGATTGTGGCTACGTCTCCTGAGCTGTGATCACTGTCCTCTATCCTGCAGAGGGTGGAGCAGGCCTAAGCGTTTGCTGTATCTGAGTGTGAGCACTGATTGTGGCTATGTCTCCTGAGCTGTGATAACTGTCTTCTAGCCTGCAGAGGGTGGAGCAGGCCTCAGCGTTTGCTGTGTGAGTGTGAGCACTGATTGTGGCTACGTCTCCTGAGCTGTGATCACTGTCCTCTATCCTGCAGAGGGTGGAGCAGGCCTCAGCGTTTGCTGTATCTGAGTGTGAGCACTGATTGTGGCTATGTCTCCTGAGCTGTGATAACTGTCTTCTAGCCTGCAGAGGGTGGAGCAGGCCTCAGCGTTTGCTGTGTGAGTGTGAGCACTGATTGTGGCTACGTCTCCTGAGCTGTGATCACTGTCCTCTATCCTGCCTTTGGGTGGAGCAGGCCTCAGCGTTTGCTGTATCTGAGTGTGAGCACTGATTGTGGCTACGTCTCCTGAGCTGTGATAACTGTCCTCTATCCTGCAGAGGGTGGAGCAGGCCTCAGCGTTTGCTATATCTGAGTGTGAGCACTGATTGTGGCTACGTCTCCTGAGCTGTGATCACTGTCCTTTCAGTCCTCTATCCTGCAGAGGGTGGAGCAGGCCTCAGTGTTTGCTGTGTGAGTGTGAGCACTGATTGTGGCTACGTCCCCTGAGCTGTGATAACTGTTCTCTATCCTGCCTTTGGGTGGAGCAGGCCTCAACGTTTGCTGTATCTGAGTGTGAGCACTGATTGTGGCTACGTCCCCTGAGCTGTGATAACTGTCCTCTATCCTGCAGAGGGTGGAGCAGGCCTCAGCGTTTGCTGTATCTGAGTGTGAGCACTGATTGTGGCTATGTCTCCTGAGCTGTGATCACTGTCCTCTATCCTGCAGAGGGTGGAGCAGGCCTCAGCGTTTGCTGTGTGTGAGTGTGATCACTGAGTGTGGCTACGTCTCCTGAGCTGTGATAACTGTCCTCTATGGGCCTGATTCAGAGCTGTTCGTAAGCGGCCGCTCGTTCGTTCAAAGCGATGTTTGCCCAACTGCGCATGCGTACGGATCATAATACGCATGCGCGAACCAGTCATTGCGGCCGAAAATCGTTTGTTCGCTAAATAGCGAATGCCTGCTAATATGAGTGACAGGAGGAGGCGTATGTGGGTGGTAACAGGGGAAGGTGCTTGTAAACGGGGAGTGGAGATCCGAACGCAGGCGTGCTTAAAGGTTAAAACGGGCGTTTTATGGGTGTGCATAATTACTACAGCAGCGTCATTGACCACGTCACCTGGTTGTTTTATAGTCAGAACTGCTCGATGTACTCGATTAATCTAATAAATAGCAGACATGACGTATGATGCGAGCGGCCAGGGGGCGTATTTTTCAAATAAACGTCCACATGTTTTGTTCGCTCGTTCAGACATAGAGGCGGCAACAGACCGCAAAGAGCGAACGGTTCATTTGAATAGCCACCACCTTTTTCTGAACGAGCGAGCGCTAATTGTGTCCGGCTCTGTATCAGGCCCTATGTCCTCTATCCTGCAGAGGGTGGAGCAGGCCTCAGTGTTTGCTGTATCTAAGTGTGAGCACTGATTATGGCTACGTCCCCTGAGCTGTGATAACTGTCCTCTATCCTGCCTTTGGGTGGAGCAGGCCTCAGCGTTTGCTATACCTGAGTGTGAGCACTGATTGTGGCTACGTCTCCTGATAACTGTCCTCTATCCTGCAGAGGGTGGAGCAGGCCTCAGCGTTTGCTATATCTGAGTGTGAGCACTGATTGTGGCTACGTCTCCTGAGCTGCGATCACTGTCCTTTCAGTCCTCTATCCTGCAGAGGGTGGAGCAGGCCTCAGTGTTTGCTATATCTGAGTGTGAGCACTGATTGTGGCTACGTCCCCTGAGCTGTGATAACTGTTCTCTATCCTGCCTTTGGGTGGAGCAGGCCTCAGCGTTTGCTATATCTGAGTGTGAGCACTGATTGCAGCTACGTCTCCTGAGCTGTGATAACTGTCTTCTAGCCAGCAGAGGGTGGAGCAGGCCTCAGCGTTTGCCGTGTGTGAGTGTGAGCACTGATTGTGGCTACGTCTCCTGAGCTGTGATAACTGTCCTCTAGCCTGCAGAGGGTGGAGCAGGCCTCAGCGTTTTCTGTATCTGAGTGTGAGCACTGATTGCCGCTACGTCTCCTGAGCTGTGATAACTGTCCTCTGTGCTGCAGAGGGTGGAGCAGGTCTCAGCGTTTGCTGTGTGTGTGAGCACTGATTGTGGCTACGTCCCCTGACCTGTGATAACTGTCCTCTATGTCCTCTATCCTGCAGAGGGTGGAGCAGGCCTCAGCGTTTGATGTATCTGAGTGTGAGCACTGATTGTGGCTACGTCTGCTGAGCTGTGATCACTGTCCTCTATCCTGCAGAGGGTGGAGCAGGTCTCAGTGTTTGCTGTATCTGAGTGTGAGCACTGATTGTGGCTAAGTCCCCTGACCTGTGATCACTGTCCTCTATGCTGCAGAGGGTGGAGCAGGTCTCAGTGTTTGCTGTGTATCTGAGTGTGAGCACTGATTGTGGCTACGTCTCCTGTGCTGTGATCACTGTCCTCTATCCTGCAGAGGGTGGAGCAGGCCTCAGTGTTTGCTGTATCTGAGTGTGAGCACTGATTGTGGCTAAGTCCCCTGAGCTGTGATCACTGTCCTCTATGTCCTCTATGCTGCAGAGGGTGGAGCAGACCTCATCGTTTGCTGTATCTGAGTGTGAGCACTGATTGTGGCTATGTCTCCTGAGCTGTTATAACTGTCCTCTATGCTGCAGAGGGTGGAGCAGGCCTCAGCGTTTGCTGTATCTGAGTGTGAGGACTGATTGTGGCTAAGTCCCCTGAGCTGTGATCACTGACCTCTATGTCCTCTATGCTGCAGAGGGTGGAGCAGGTCTCAGTGTTTTCTGTATATGAGTGTGAGCACTGATTGTGGCTATGTCTCCTGAGCTGTTATAACTGTCCTCTATGTCCTCTATGCTGCAGAGGGTGGAGCAGGCCTCAGAGTTTGCTGTATCTGAGTGTGAGCACTGATTGTGGCTACGTCTCCTGAGCTGTGATCACTGTCCTCTAGCCTGCAGAGGGTGGAGCAGGCCTCAGCGTTTGCTGTGTGAGTGTGAGCACTGATTGTGGCTACGTCTCCCGAGCTGTTATAACTGTCCTCTATGTCCTCTATGCTGCAGAGGGTGGAGCAGACCTCAGTGTTTGCTGTGTATCTGAGTGTGAGCACTGATTGTGGCTACGTCTCCTGAGCTGTGATCACTGTCCTCTATCCTGCAGAGGGTGGAGCAGGCCTCAGTGTTTGCTGTATCTGAGTGTGAGCACTGATTGTGGCTAAGTCCCCTGAGCTGTGATCACTGTCCTCTATGTCCTCTATGCTGCAGAGGGTGGAGCAGACCTCATCGTTTCCTGTATCTGAGTGTGAGCACTGATTGTGGCTATGTCTCCTGAGCTGTTATAACTGTCCTCTATGCTGCAGAGGGTGGAGCAGGCCTCAGCGTTTGCTGTATCTGAGTGTGAGCAGTGATTGTGGCTACGTCTCCTGAGCTGTTATAACTGTCCTCTATGTCCTCTATGCTGCAGAGGGTGGAGCAGACCTCAGTGTTTGCTGTGTATCTGAGTGTGAGCACTGATTGTGGCTAAGTCCCCTGAGCTGTGATCACTGTCCTCTATGCTGCAGAGGGTGGAGCAGACCTCATCGTTTGCTGTATCTGAGTGTGAGCACTGATTGTGGCTATGTCTCCTGAGCTGTTATAACTGTCCTCTATGCTGCAGAGGGTGGAGCAGGCCTCAGCGTTTGCTGTATCTGAGTGTGAGCAGTGATTGTGGCTAAGTCCCCTGAGCTGTGATCACTGTCCTCTATGCTGCAGAGGGTGGAGCAGACCTCATCGTTTGCTGTATCTGAGTGTGAGCACTGATTGTGGCTATGTCTCCTGAGCTGTTATAACTGTCCTCTATGCTGCAGAGGGTGGAGCAGGCCTCAGCGTTTGCTGTATCTGAGTGTGAGCAGTGATTGTGGCTACGTCTCCTGAGCTGTTATAACTGTCCTCTATGTCCTCTATGCTGCAGAGGGTGGAGCAGACCTCAGTGTTTGCTGTGTATCTGAGTGTGAGCACTGATTGTGGCTACGTCTCCTGTGCTGTGATCACTGTTCTCTATCCTGCAGAGGGTGGAGCAGACCTCATCGTTTGCTGTATCTGAGTGTGAGCACTGATTGTGGCTATGTCTCCTGAGCTGTTATAACTGTCCTCTATGCTGCAGAGGGTGGAGCAGGCCTCAGCGTTTGCTGTATCTGAGTGTGAGCACTGATTGTGGCTAAGTCCCCTGAGCTGTGATCACTCTCCTTTATGTCCTCTATGCTGCAGAGGGTGGAGCAGACCTCATCGTTTGCTGTATCTGAGTGTGAGCACTGATTGTGGCTAAGTCCCCTGAGCTGTGATCACTGACCTCTATGTCCTCTATGCTGCAGAGGGTGGAGCAGGCCTCAGAGTTTTCTGTGTATCTGAGTGTGAGCACTGATTGTGGCTACGTCTCCTGAGCTGTGATCACTGTCCTCTATGCTGCAGAGGGTGGAGCAGGCCTCAGTGTTTGCTGTGTCTGAGTGTGAGCACTGATTGTGGCTACGTCTCCTGAGCTGTTATAACTGTCCTCTATGCTGCAGAGGGTGGAGCAGGCCTCAGAGTTTGCTGTATCTGAGTGTGAGCACTGATTGTGGCTACGTCTCCTGAGCTGTGATCACTGTCCTCTATGCTGCAGAGGGTGGAGCAGGCCTCAGAGTTTGCTGTATCTGAGTGTGAGCAGTGATTGTGGCTACGTCTCCTGAGCTGTTATAACTGACCTCTATGTCCTCTATGCTCCAGAGGGTGGAGCAGGCCTCAGTGTTTTCTGTATATGAGTGTGAGCACTGATTGTGGCTATGTCTCCTGAGCTGTTATAACTGTCCTATATGTCCTCTATGCTGCAGAGGGTGGAGCAGGCCTCAGCGTTTGCTGTATCTGAGTGTGAGCAGTGATTGTGGCTACGTCTCCTGAGCTGTTATAACTGTCCTCTATGTCCTCTATTCTGCAGAGGGTGGAGCAGACCACAGTGTTTGCTGTGTATCTGAGTGTGAGCACTGATTGTGGCTACGTCTCCTGTGCTGTGATCACTGTCCTCTATCCTGCAGAGGGTGGAGCAGGCCTCAGTGTTTGCTGTATCTGAGTGTGAGCACTGATTGTGGCTAAGTCCCCTGAGCTGTGATCACTGACCTCTATGTCCTCTATGCTGCAGAGGGTGGAGCAGGCCTCAGAGTTTGCTGTGTATCTGAGTGTGAGCACTGATTGTGGCTACGTCTCCTGAGCTGTTATAACTGTCCTCTATGCTGCAGAGGGTGGAGCAGGCCTCAGAGTTTGCTGTATCTGAGTGTGAGCACTGATTGTGGCTACGTCTCCTGAGCTGTGATCACTGTCCTCTATGCTGCAGAGGGTGGAGCAGGCCTCAGAGTTTGCTGTATCTGAGTGTGAGCAGTGATTGTGGCTACGTCTCCTGAGCTGTTATAACTGACCTCTATGTCCTCTATGCTGCAGAGGGTGGAGCAGGCCTTAGCGTTTGCTGTATCTGAGTGTGAGCACTGATTGTGGCTAAGTCCCCTGAGCTGTGATCACTGACCTCTATGTCCTCTATGCTGCAGAGGGTGGAGCAGGTCTCAGTGTTTTCTGTATATGAGTGTGAGCACTGATTCTGGCTATGTCTCCTGAGCTGTTATAACTGTCCTCTATGCTGCAGAGGGTGGAGCAGGCCTCAGAGTTTGCTCTATCTGAGTGTGAGCACTGATTGTGGCTACGTCTCCTGAGCTGTGATCACTGTCCTCTATGCTGCAGAGGGTGGAGCAGGCCTTAGCGTTTGCTGTATCTGAGTGTGAGCACTGATTGTGGCTAAGTCCCCTGAGCTGTGATCACTGACCTCTATGCTGCAGAGGGTGGAGCAGGTCTCAGTGTTTTCTGTATATGAGTGTGAGCACTGATTGTGGCTATGTCTCCTGAGCTGTTATAACTGTCCTCTATGCTGCAGAGGGTGGAGCAGGCCTCAGAGTTTGCTGTATCTGAGTGTGAGCACTGATTGTGGCTACGTCTCCTGAGCTGTTATAACTGTCCTCTATGCTGCAGAGGGTGGAGCAGGCCTCAGAGTTTGCTGTATCTGAGTGTGAGCACTGATTGTGGCTACGTCTCCTGAGCTGTGATCACTGTCCTCTATGCTGCAGAGGGTGGAGCAGGCCTTAGCGTTTGCTGTATCTGAGTGTGAGCACTGATTGTGGCTAAGTCCCCTGAGCTGTGATCACTGACCTCTATGTCCTCTATGCTGCAGAGGGTGGAGCAGGCCTCAGAGTTTGCTGTATCTGAGTGTGAGCACTGATTGTGGCTACGTCTCCTGAGCTGTGATCACTGTCCTCTATGCTGCAGAGGGTGGAGCAGACCTCATCGTTTGCTGTATCTGAGTGTGAGCACTGATTGTGGCTATGTCTCCTGAGCTGTTATAACTGTCCTCTATGCTGCAGAGGGTGGAGCAGGCCTCAGCGTTTGCTGTATCTGAGTGTGAGCAGTGATTGTGGCTACGTCTCCTGAGCTGTTATAACTGTCCTCTATGCTGCAGAGGGTGGAGCAGACCTCAGTGTTTGCTGTGTATCTGAGTGTGAGCACTGATTGTGGCTACGTCTCCTGTGCTGTGATCACTGTTCTCTATCCTGCAGAGGGTGGAGCAGACCTCATCGTTTGCTGTATCTGAGTGTGAGCACTGATTGTGGCTATGTCTCCTGAGCTGTTATAACTGTCCTCTATGCTGCAGAGGGTGGAGCAGGCCTCAGCGTTTGCTGTATCTGAGTGTGAGCACTGATTGTGGCTACGTCTCCTGAGCTGTGATCACTGTCCTCTATGCTGCAGAGGGTGGAGCAGGCCTCAGAGTTTGCTGTATCTGAGTGTGAGCAGTGATTGTGGCTACGTCTCCTGAGCTGCGATCACTGTCCTTTCAGTCCTCTATCCTGCAGAGGGTGGAGCAGGCCTCAGTGTTTGCTATATCTGAGTGTGAGCACTGATTGTGGCTACGTCCCCTGAGCTGTGATCACTGACCTCTATGTCCTCTATGCTGCAGAGGGTGGAGCAGGCCTCAGAGTTTGCTGTATCTGAGTGTGAGCACTGATCGTGGCTACGTCTCCTGAGCTGTGATCACTGTCCTCTATGCTGCAGAGGGTGGAGCAGACCTCATCGTTTGCTGTATCTGAGTGTGAGCACTGATTGTGGCTATGTCTCCTGAGCTGTTATAACTGTCCTCTATGCTGCAGAGGGTGGAGCAGGCCTCAGCGTTTGCCGTGTGTGAGTGTGAGCACTGATTGTGGCTACGTCTCCTGAGCTGTGATAACTGTCCTCTAGCCTGCAGAGGGTGGAGCAGGCCTCAGCGTTTTCTGTATCTGAGTGTGAGCACTGATTGCCGCCACGTCTCCTGAGCTGTGATAACTGTCCTCTGTGCTGCAGAGGGTGGAGCAGGTCTCAGCGTTTGCTGTGTGTGTGAGCACTGATTGTGGCTACGTCCCCTGACCTGTGATAACTGTCCTCTATGTCCTCTATCCTGCAGAGGGTGGAGCAGGCCTCAGCGTTTGATGTATCTGAGTGTGAGCACTGATTGTGGCTACGTCTGCTGAGCTGTGATCACTGTCCTCTATCCTGCAGAGGGTGGAGCAGGTCTCAGTGTTTGCTGTATCTGAGTGTGAGCACTGATTGTGGCTAAGTCCCCTGACCTGTGATCACTGTCCTCTATGCTGCAGAGGGTGGAGCAGGTCTCAGTGTTTGCTGTGTATCTGAGTGTGAGCACTGATTGTGGCTACGTCTCCTGTGCTGTGATCACTCTCCTCTATCCTGCAGAGGGTGGAGCAGGCCTCAGTGTTTGCTGTATCTGAGTGTGAGCACTGATTGTGGCTAAGTCCCCTGAGCTGTGATCACTGTCCTCTATGTCCTCTATGCTGCAGAGGGTGGAGCAGACCTCATCGTTTGCTGTATCTGAGTGTGAGCACTGATTGTGGCTATGTCTCCTGAGCTGTTATAACTGTCCTCTATGCTGCAGAGGGTGGAGCAGGCCTCAGCGTTTGCTGTATCTGAGTGTGAGCACTGATTGTGGCTAAGTCCCCTGAGCTGTGATCACTGACCTCTATGTCCTCTATGCTGCAGAGGGTGGAGCAGGTCTCAGTGTTTTCTGTATATGAGTGTGAGCACTGATTGTGGCTATGTCTCCTGAGCTGTTATAACTGTCCTCTATGTCCTCTATGCTGCAGAGGGTGGAGCAGGCCTCAGAGTTTGCTGTATCTGAGTGTGAGCACTGATTGTGGCTACGTCTCCTGAGCTGTGATCACTGTCCTCTAGCCTGCAGAGGGTGGAGCAGGCCTCAGCGTTTGCTGTGTGAGTGTGAGCACTGATTGTGGCTACGTCTCCCGAGCTGTTATAACTGTCCTCTATGTCCTCTATGCTGCAGAGGGTGGAGCAGACCTCAGTGTTTGCTGTGTATCTGAGTGTGAGCACTGATTGTGGCTACGTCTCCTGAGCTGTGATCACTGTCCTCTATCCTGCAGAGGGTGGAGCAGGCCTCAGTGTTTGCTGTATCTGAGTGTGAGCACTGATTGTGGCTAAGTCCCCTGAGCTGTGATCACTGTCCTCTATGCTGCAGAGGGTGGAGCAGACCTCATCGTTTGCTGTATCTGAGTGTGAGCACTGATTGTGGCTATGTCTCCTGAGCTGTTATAACTGTCCTCTATGCTGCAGAGGGTGGAGCAGGCCTCAGCGTTTGCTGTATCTGAGTGTGAGCACTGATTGTGGCTAAGTCCCCTGAGCTGTGATCACTGACCTCTATGTCCTCTATGCTGCAGAGGGTGGAGCAGGTCTCAGTGTTTTCTGTATCTGAGTGTGAGCACTGATTGTGGCTATGTCTCCTGAGCTGTTATAACTGTCCTCTATGTCCTCTATGCTGCAGAGGGTGGAGCAGGCCTCAGCGTTTGCTGTATCTGAGTGTGAGCAGTGATTGTGGCTACGTCTCCTGAGCTGTTATAACTGTCCTCTATGCTGCAGAGGGTGGAGCAGACCTCAGTGTTTGCTGTGTATCTGAGTGTGAGCACTGATTGTGGCTACGTCTCCTGTGCTGTGATCACTGTCCTCTATCTTGCAGAGGGTGGAGCAGGCCTCAGTGTTTGCTGTATCTGAGTGTGAGCACTGATTGTGGCTAAGTCCCCTGAGCTGTGATCACTGTCCTCTATGTCCGCTATGCTGCAGAGGGTGGAGCAGACCTCATCGTTTCCTGTATCTGAGTGTGAGCACTGATTGTGGCTATGTCTCCTGAGCTGTTATAACTGTCCTCTATGCTGCAGAGGGTGGAGCAGGCCTCAGCGTTTGCTGTATCTGAGTGTGAGCAGTGATTGTGGCTACGTCTCCTGAGCTGTTATAACTGTCCTCTATGTCCTCTATGCTGCAGAGGGTGGAGCAGACCTCAGTGTTTGCTGTGTATCTGAGTGTGAGCACTGATTGTGGCTAAGTCCCCTGAGCTGTGATCACTGTCCTCTATGCTGCAGAGGGTGGAGCAGACCTCATCGTTTGCTGTATCTGAGTGTGAGCACTGATTGTGGCTATGTCTCCTGAGCTGTTATAACTGTCCTCTATGCTGCAGAGGGTGGAGCAGGCCTCAGCGTTTGCTGTATCTGAGTGTGAGCAGTGATTGTGGCTAAGTCCCCTGAGCTGTGATCACTGTCCTCTATGCTGCAGAGGGTGGAGCAGACCTCATCGTTTGCTGTATCTGAGTGTGAGCACTGATTGTGGCTATGTCTCCTGAGCTGTTATAACTGTCCTCTATGCTGCAGAGGGTGGAGCAGGCCTCAGCGTTTGCTGTATCTGAGTGTGAGCAGTGTTTGTGGCTACGTCTCCTGAGCTGTTATAACTGTCCTCTATGTCCTCTATGCTGCAGAGGGTGGAGCAGACCTCAGTGTTTGCTGTGTATCTGAGTGTGAGCACTGATTGTGGCTACGTCTCCTGTGCTGTGATCACTGTTCTCTATCCTGCAGAGGGTGGAGCAGACCTCATCGTTTGCTGTATCTGAGTGTGAGCACTGATTGTGGCTATGTCTCCTGAGCTGTTATAACTGTCCTCTATGCTGCAGAGGGTGGAGCAGGCCTCAGCGTTTGCTGTATCTGAGTGTGAGCACTGATTGTGGCTAAGTCCCCTGAGCTGTGATCACTCTCCTCTATGTCCTCTATGCTGCAGAGGGTGGAGCAGACCTCATCGTTTGCTGTATCTGAGTGTGAGCACTGATTGTGGCTATGTCTCCTGAGCTGTTATAACTGTCCTCTATGCTGCAGAGGGTGGAGCAGGCCTTAGCGTTTGCTGTATCTGAGTGTGAGCAGTGATTGTGGCTACGTCTCCTGAGCTGTTATAACTGTCCTCTATGTCCTCTATGCTGCAGAGGGTGGAGCAGGCCTTAGCGTTTGCTGTATCTGAGTGTGAGCACTGATTGTGGCTAAGTCCCCTGAGCTGTGATCACTGACCTCTATGTCCTCTATGCTGCAGAGGGTGGAGCAGGCCTCAGAGTTTTCTGTGTATCTGAGTGTGAGCACTGATTGTGGCTACGTCTCCTGAGCTGTGATCACTGTCCTCTATGCTGCAGAGGGTGGAGCAGGCCTCAGTGTTTGCTGTGTCTGAGTGTGAGCAGTGATTGTGGCTACGTCTCCTGAGCTGTTATAACTGTCCTCTATGCTGCAGAGGGTGGAGCAGGCCTTAGCGTTTGCTGTATCTGAGTGTGAGCACTGATTGTGGCTAAGTCCCCTGAGCTGTGATCACTGACCTCTATGTCCTCTATGCTGCAGAGGGTGGAGCAGGCCTCAGTGTTTGCTGTGTCTGAGTGTGAGCACTGATTGTGGCTACGTCTCCTGAGCTGTTATAACTGTCCTCTATGCTGCAGAGGGTGGAGCAGGCCTCAGAGTTTGCTGTATCTGAGTGTGAGCACTGATTGTGGCTACGTCTCCTGAGCTGTGATCACTGTCCTCTATGCTGCAGAGGGTGGAGCAGGCCTCAGAGTTTGCTGTATCTGAGTGTGAGCAGTGATTGTGGCTACGTCTCCTGAGCTGTTATAACTGACCTCTATGTCCTCTATGCTCCAGAGGGTGGAGCAGGCCTCAGTGTTTTCTGTATATGAGTGTGAGCACTGATTGTGGCTATGTCTCCTGAGCTGTTATAACTGTCCTATATGTCCTCTATGCTGCAGAGGGTGGAGCAGGCCTCAGCGTTTGCTGTATCTGAGTGTGAGCAGTGATTGTGGCTACGTCTCCTGAGCTGTTATAACTGTCCTCTATGTCCTCTATTCTGCAGAGGGTGGAGCAGACCACAGTGTTTGCTGTGTATCTGAGTGTGAGCACTGATTGTGGCTACGTCTCCTGTGCTGTGATCACTGTCCTCTATCCTGCAGAGGGTGGAGCAGGCCTCAGTGTTTGCTGTATCTGAGTGTGAGCACTGATTGTGGCTAAGTCCCCTGAGCTGTGATCACTCTCCTCTATGTCCTCTATGCTGCAGAGGGTGGAGCAGACCTCATCGTTTGCTGTATCTGAGTGTGAGCACTGATTGTGGCTATGTCTCCTGAGCTGTTATAACTGTCCTCTATGCTGCAGAGGGTGGAGCAGGCCTTAGCGTTTGCTGTATCTGAGTGTGAGCACTGATTGTGGCTAAGTCCCCTGAGCTGTGATCACTGACCTCTATGTCCTCTATGCTGCAGAGGGTGGAGCAGGCCTCAGAGTTTGCTGTGTATCTGAGTGTGAGCACTGATTGTGGCTACGTCTCCTGAGCTGTTATAACTGTCCTCTATGCTGCAGAGGGTGGAGCAGGCCTCAGAGTTTGCTGTATCTGAGTGTGAGCACTGATTGTGGCTACGTCTCCTGAGCTGTGATCACTGTCCTCTATGCTGCAGAGGGTGGAGCAGGCCTCAGAGTTTGCTGTATCTGAGTGTGAGCAGTGATTGTGGCTACGTCTCCTGAGCTGTTATAACTGACCTCTATGTCCTCTATGCTGCAGAGGGTGGAGCAGGCCTTAGCGTTTGCTGTATCTGAGTGTGAGCACTGATTGTGGCTAAGTCCCCTGAGCTGTGATCACTGACCTCTATGTCCTCTATGCTGCAGAGGGTGGAGCAGGTCTCAGTGTTTTCTGTATATGAGTGTGAGCACTGATTCTGGCTATGTCTCCTGAGCTGTTATAACTGTCCTCTATGCTGCAGAGGGTGGAGCAGGCCTCAGAGTTTGCTGTATCTGAGTGTGAGCACTGATTGTGGCTACGTCTCCTGAGCTGTGATCACTGTCCTCTATGCTGCAGAGGGTGGAGCAGGCCTTAGCGTTTGCTGTATCTGAGTGTGAGCACTGATTGTGGCTAAGTCCCCTGAGCTGTGATCACTGACCTCTATGCTGCAGAGGGTGGAGCAGGTCTCAGTGTTTTCTGTATATGAGTGTGAGCACTGATTGTGGCTATGACTCCTGAGCTGTTATAACTGTCCTCTATGCTGCAGAGGGTGGAGCAGGCCTCAGAGTTTGCTGTATCTGAGTGTGAGCACTGATTGTGGCTACGTCTCCTGAGCTGTTATAACTGTCCTCTATGCTGCAGAGGGTGGAGCAGGCCTCAGAGTTTGCTGTATCTGAGTGTGAGCACTGATTGTGGCTACGTCTCCTGAGCTGTGATCACTGTCCTCTATGCTGCAGAGGGTGGAGCAGGCCTTAGCGTTTGCTGTATCTGAGTGTGAGCACTGATTGTGGCTAAGTCCCCTGAGCTGTGATCACTGACCTCTATGTCCTCTATGCTGCAGAGGGTGGAGCAGGCCTCAGAGTTTGCTGTATCTGAGTGTGAGCACTGATCGTGGCTACGTCTCCTGAGCTGTGATCACTGTCCTCTATGCTGCAGAGGGTGGAGCAGACCTCATCGTTTGCTGTATCTGAGTGTGAGCACTGATTGTGGCTATGTCTCCTGAGCTGTTATAACTGTCCTCTATGCTGCAGAGGGTGGAGCAGGCCTCAGCGTTTGCTGTATCTGAGTGTGAGCAGTGATTGTGGCTACGTCTCCTGAGCTGTAATAACTGTCCTCTATGTCCTCTATGCTGCAGAGGGTGGAGCAGACCTCAGTGTTTGCTGTGTATCTGAGTGTGAGCACTGATTGTGGCTACGTCTCCTGTGCTGTGATCACTGTTCTCTATCCTGCAGAGGGTGGAGCAGACCTCATCGTTTGCTGTATCTGAGTGTGAGCACTGATTGTGGCTATGTCTCCTGAGCTGTTATAACTGTCCTCTATGCTGCAGAGGGTGGAGCAGGCCTCAGCGTTTGCTGTATCTGAGTGTGAGCACTGATTGTGGCTAAGTCCCCTGAGCTGTGATCACTCTCCTCTATGTCCTCTATGCTGCAGAGGGTGGAGCAGACCTCATCGTTTGCTGTATCTGAGTGTGAGCACTGATTGTGGCTATGTCTCCTGAGCTGTTATAACTGTCCTCTATGCTGCAGAGGGTGGAGCAGGCCTTAGCGTTTGCTGTATCTGAGTGTGAGCAGTGATTGTGGCTACGTCTCCTGAGCTGTTATAACTGTCCTCTATGTCCTCTATGCTGCAGAGGGTGGAGCAGGCCTTAGCGTTTAGTGTATCTGAGTGTGAGCACTGATTGTGGCTAAGTCCCCTGAGCTGTGATCACTGACCTCTATGTCCTCTATGCTGCAGAGGGTGGAGCAGGCCTCAGAGTTTGCTGTGTATCTGAGTGTGAGCACTGATTGTGGCTACGTCTCCTGAGCTGTGATCACTGTCCTCTATGCTGCAGAGGGTGGAGCAGGCCTCAGTGTTTGCTGTGTCTGAGTGTGAGCACTGATTGTGGCTACGTCTCCTGAGCTGTTATAACTGTCCTCTATGCTGCAGAGGGTGGAGCAGGCCTCAGAGTTTGCTGTATCTGAGTGTGAGCACTGATTGTGGCTACGTCTCCTGAGCTGTGATCACTGTCCTCTATGCTGCAGAGGGTGGAGCAGGCCTCAGAGTTTGCTGTATCTGAGTGTGAGCAGTGATTGTGGCTACGTCTCCTGAGCTGTTATAACTGACCTCTATGTCCTCTATGCTCCAGAGGGTGGAGCAGGCCTCAGTGTTTTCTGTATATGAGTGTGAGCACTGATTGTGGCTATGTCTCCTGAGCTGTTATAACTGTCCTATATGTCCTCTATGCTGCAGAGGGTGGAGCAGGCCTCAGCGTTTGCTGTATCTGAGTGTGAGCAGTGATTGTGGCTACGTCTCCTGAGCTGTTATAACTGTCCTCTATGTCCTCTATTCTGCAGAGGGTGGAGCAGACCTCATCGTTTGCTGTATCTGAGTGTGAGCACTGATTGTGGCTATGTCTCCTGAGCTGTTATAACTGTCCTCTATGCTGCAGAGGGTGGAGCAGCCTTAGCGTTTGCTGTATCTGAGTGTGAGCACTGATTGTGGCTAAGTCCCCTGAGCTGTGATCACTGACCTCTATGTCCTCTATGCTGCAGAGGGTGGAGCAGGCCTCAGAGTTTGCTGTGTATCTGAGTGTGAGCACTGATTGTGGCTACGTCTCCTGAGCTGTTATAACTGTCCTCTATGCTGCAGAGGGTGGAGCAGGCCTCAGTGTTTGCTGTGTCTGAGTGTGAGCACTGATTGTGGCTACGTCTCCTGAGCTGTTATAACTGTCCTCTATGCTGCAGAGGGTGGAGCAGGCCTCAGAGTTTGCTGTATCTGAGTGTGAGCACTGATTGTGGCTACGTCTCCTGAGCTGTGATCACTGTCCTCTATGCTGCAGAGGGTGGAGCAGGCCTCAGAGTTTGCTGTATCTGAGTGTGAGCAGTGATTGTGGCTACGTCTCCTGAGCTGTTATAACTGACCTCTATGTCCTCTATGCTCCAGAGGGTGGAGCAGGCCTCAGTGTTTTCTGTATATGAGTGTGAGCACTGATTGTGGCTATGTCTCCTGAGCTGTTATAACTGTCCTATATGTCCTCTATGCTGCAGAGGGTGGAGCAGGCCTCAGCGTTTGCTGTATCTGAGTGTGAGCAGTGATTGTGGCTACGTCTCCTGAGCTGTTATAACTGTCCTCTATGTCCTCTATTCTGCAGAGGGTGGAGCAGACCACAGTGTTTGCTGTGTATCTGAGTGTGAGCACTGATTGTGGCTACGTCTCCTGTGCTGTGATCACTGTCCTCTATCCTGCAGAGGGTGGAGCAGGCCTCAGTGTTTGCTGTATCTGAGTGTGAGCACTGATTGTGGCTAAGTCCCCTGAGCTGTGATCACTCTCCTCTATGTCCTCTATGCTGCAGAGGGTGGAGCAGACCTCATCGTTTGCTGTATCTGAGTGTGAGCACTGATTGTGGCTATGTCTCCTGAGCTGTTATAACTGTCCTCTATGCTGCAGAGGGTGGAGCAGGCCTTAGCGTTTGCTGTATCTGAGTGTGAGCACTGATTGTGGCTAAGTCCCCTGAGCTGTGATCACTGACCTCTATGTCCTCTATGCTGCAGAGGGTGGAGCAGGCCTCAGAGTTTGCTGTGTATCTGAGTGTGAGCACTGATTGTGGCTACGTCTCCTGAGCTGTTATAACTGTCCTCTATGCTGCAGAGGGTGGAGCAGGCCTCAGAGTTTGCTGTATCTGAGTGTGAGCACTGATTGTGGCTACGTCTCCTGAGCTGTGATCACTGTCCTCTATGCTGCAGAGGGTGGAGCAGGCCTCAGAGTTTGCTGTATCTGAGTGTGAGCAGTGATTGTGGCTACGTCTCCTGAGCTGTTATAACTGACCTCTATGTCCTCTATGCTGCAGAGGGTGGAGCAGGCCTTAGCGTTTGCTGTATCTGAGTGTGAGCACTGATTGTGGCTAAGTCCCCTGAGCTGTGATCACTGACCTCTATGTCCTCTATGCTGCAGAGGGTGGAGCAGGTCTCAGTGTTTTCTGTATATGAGTGTGAGCACTGATTCTGGCTATGTCTCCTGAGCTGTTATAACTGTCCTCTATGCTGCAGAGGGTGGAGCAGGCCTCAGAGTTTGCTGTATCTGAGTGTGAGCACTGATTGTGGCTACGTCTCCTGAGCTGTGATCACTGTCCTCTATGCTGCAGAGGGTGGAGCAGGCCTTAGCGTTTGCTGTATCTGAGTGTGAGCACTGATTGTGGCTAAGTCCCCTGAGCTGTGATCACTGACCTCTATGCTGCAGAGGGTGGAGCAGGTCTCAGTGTTTTCTGTATATGAGTGTGAGCACTGATTGTGGCTATGACTCCTGAGCTGTTATAACTGTCCTCTATGCTGCAGAGGGTGGAGCAGGCCTCAGAGTTTGCTGTATCTGAGTGTGAGCACTGATTGTGGCTACGTCTCCTGAGCTGTTATAACTGTCCTCTATGCTGCAGAGGGTGGAGCAGGCCTCAGAGTTTGCTGTATCTGAGTGTGAGCACTGATTGTGGCTACGTCTCCTGAGCTGTGATCACTGTCCTCTATGCTGCAGAGGGTGGAGCAGGCCTTAGCGTTTGCTGTATCTGAGTGTGAGCACTGATTGTGGCTAAGTCCCCTGAGCTGTGATCACTGACCTCTATGTCCTCTATGCTGCAGAGGGTGGAGCAGGCCTCAGAGTTTGCTGTATCTGAGTGTGAGCACTGATCGTGGCTACGTCTCCTGAGCTGTGATCACTGTCCTCTATGCTGCAGAGGGTGGAGCAGACCTCATCGTTTGCTGTATCTGAGTGTGAGCACTGATTGTGGCTATGTCTCCTGAGCTGTTATAACTGTCCTCTATGCTGCAGAGGGTGGAGCAGGCCTCAGCGTTTGCTGTATCTGAGTGTGAGCAGTGATTGTGGCTACGTCTCCTGAGCTGTAATAACTGTCCTCTATGTCCTCTATGCTGCAGAGGGTGGAGCAGACCTCAGTGTTTGCTGTGTATCTGAGTGTGAGCACTGATTGTGGCTACGTCTCCTGTGCTGTGATCACTGTTCTCTATCCTGCAGAGGGTGGAGCAGACCTCATCGTTTGCTGTATCTGAGTGTGAGCACTGATTGTGGCTATGTCTCCTGAGCTGTTATAACTGTCCTCTATGCTGCAGAGGGTGGAGCAGGCCTCAGCGTTTGCTGTATCTGAGTGTGAGCACTGATTGTGGCTAAGTCCCCTGAGCTGTGATCACTCTCCTCTATGTCCTCTATGCTGCAGAGGGTGGAGCAGACCTCATCGTTTGCTGTATCTGAGTGTGAGCACTGATTGTGGCTATGTCTCCTGAGCTGTTATAACTGTCCTCTATGCTGCAGAGGGTGGAGCAGGCCTTAGCGTTTGCTGTATCTGAGTGTGAGCAGTGATTGTGGCTACGTCTCCTGAGCTGTTATAACTGTCCTCTATGTCCTCTATGCTGCAGAGGGTGGAGCAGGCCTTAGCGTTTAGTGTATCTGAGTGTGAGCACTGATTGTGGCTAAGTCCCCTGAGCTGTGATCACTGACCTCTATGTCCTCTATGCTGCAGAGGGTGGAGCAGGCCTCAGAGTTTGCTGTGTATCTGAGTGTGAGCACTGATTGTGGCTACGTCTCCTGAGCTGTGATCACTGTCCTCTATGCTGCAGAGGGTGGAGCAGGCCTCAGTGTTTGCTGTGTCTGAGTGTGAGCACTGATTGTGGCTACGTCTCCTGAGCTGTTATAACTGTCCTCTATGCTGCAGAGGGTGGAGCAGGCCTCAGAGTTTGCTGTATCTGAGTGTGAGCACTGATTGTGGCTACGTCTCCTGAGCTGTGATCACTGTCCTCTATGCTGCAGAGGGTGGAGCAGGCCTCAGAGTTTGCTGTATCTGAGTGTGAGCAGTGATTGTGGCTACGTCTCCTGAGCTGTTATAACTGACCTCTATGTCCTCTATGCTCCAGAGGGTGGAGCAGGCCTCAGTGTTTTCTGTATATGAGTGTGAGCACTGATTGTGGCTATGTCTCCTGAGCTGTTATAACTGTCCTATATGTCCTCTATGCTGCAGAGGGTGGAGCAGGCCTCAGCGTTTGCTGTATCTGAGTGTGAGCAGTGATTGTGGCTACGTCTCCTGAGCTGTTATAACTGTCCTCTATGTCCTCTATTCTGCAGAGGGTGGAGCAGACCTCATCGTTTGCTGTATCTGAGTGTGAGCACTGATTGTGGCTATGTCTCCTAAGCTGTTATAACTGTCCTCTATGCTGCAGAGGGTGGAGCAGCCTTAGCGTTTGCTGTATCTGAGTGTGAGCACTGATTGTGGCTAAGTCCCCTGAGCTGTGATCACTGACCTCTATGTCCTCTATGCTGCAGAGGGTGGAGCAGGCCTCAGAGTTTGCTGTGTATCTGAGTGTGAGCACTGATTGTGGCTACGTCTCCTGAGCTGTTATAACTGTCCTCTATGCTGCAGAGGGTGGAGCAGGCCTCAGAGTTTGCTGTATCTGAGTGTGAGCACTGATTGTGGCTACGTCTCCTGAGCTGTGATCACTGTCCTCTATGCTGCAGAGGGTGGAGCAGGCCTCAGAGTTTGCTGTATCTGAGTGTGAGCAGTGATTGTGGCTACGTCTCCTGAGCTGTTATAACTGACCTCTATGTCCTCTATGCTGCAGAGGGTGGAGCAGGCCTTAGCGTTTGCTGTATCTGAGTGTGAGCACTGATTGTGGCTCAGTCCCCTGAGCTGTGATCACTGACCTCTATGTCCTCTATGCTGCAGAGGGTGGAGCAGGTCTCAGTGTTTTCTGTATATGAGTGTGAGCACTGATTCTGGCTATGTCTCCTGAGCTGTTATAACTGTCCTCTATGCTGCAGAGGGTGGAGCAGGCCTCAGAGTTTGCTGTATCTGAGTGTGAGCACTGATTGTGGCTACGTCTCCTGAGCTGTGATCACTGTCCTCTATGCTGCAGAGGGTGGAGCAGGCCTTAGCGTTTGCTGTATCTGAGTGTGAGCACTGATTGTGGCTAAGTCCCCTGAGCTGTGATCACTGACCTCTATGCTGCAGAGGGTGGAGCAGGTCTCAGTGTTTTCTGTATATGAGTGTGAGCACTGATTGTGGCTACGTCTCCTGAGCTGTTATAACTGTCCTCTATGCTGCAGAGGGTGGAGCAGGCCTCAGAGTTTGCTGTATCTGAGTGTGAGCACTGATTGTGGCTACGTCTCCTGAGCTGTGATCACTGTCCTCTATGCTGCAGAGGGTGGAGCAGGCCTTAGCGTTTGCTGTATCTGAGTGTGAGCACTGATTGTGGCTAAATCCCCTGAGCTGTGATCACTGACCTCTATGTCCTCTATGCTGCAGAGGGTGGAGCAGGCCTCAGAGTTTGCTGTATCTGAGTGTGAGCACTGATTGTGGCTACGTCTCCTGAGCTGTGATCACTGTCCTCTATGCTGCAGAGGGTGGAGCAGGCCTTAGCGTTTGCTGTATCTGAGTGTGAGCACTGATTGTGGCTACGTCTCCTGAGCTGTTATAACTGTCCTCTATGCTGCAGAGGGTGGAGCAGGCCTCAGAGTTTGCTGTATCTGAGTGTGAGCACTGATTGTGGCTACGTCTCCTGAGCTGTGATCACTGTCCTCTATGCTGCAGAGGGTGGAGCAGGCCTTAGCGTTTGCTGTATCTGAGTGTGAGCACTGATTGTGGCTAAGTCCCCTGAGCTGTGATCACTGACCTCTATGTCCTCTATGCTGCAGAGGGTGGAGCAGGCCTCAGAGTTTGCTGTATCTGAGTGTGAGCACTGATTGTGGCTACGTCTCCTGAGCTGTGATCACTGTCCTCTATGCTGCAGAGGGTGGAGCAGGCCTTAGCGTTTGCTGTATCTGAGTGTGAGCACTGATTGTGGCTAAGTCCCCTGAGCTGTGATCACTGACCTCTATGTCCTCTATGCTGCAGAGGGTGGAGCAGGCCTCAGAGTTTGCTGTATCTGAGTGTGAGCACTGATTGTGGCTACGTCTCCTGAGCTGTGATCACTGTCCTCTATGCTGCAGAGGGTGGAGCAGGCCTTAGCGTTTGCTGTACCTGAGTGTGAGCACTGATTGTGGCTAACTCCCCTGAGCTGTGATCACTGACCTCTATGTCCTCTATGCTGCAGAGGGTGGAGCAGGCCTCAGAGTTTGCTGTATCTGAGTGTGAGCACTGATTGTGGCTACGTCTCCTGAGCTGTGATCACTGTCCTCTATGCTGCAGAGGGTGGAGCAGGCCTTAGCGTTTGCTGTATCTGAGTGTGAGCACTGATTGTGGCTAAGTCCCCTGAGCTGTGATCACTGACCTCTATGTCCTCTATGCTGCAGAGGGTGGAGCAGGCCTCAGAGTTTGCTGTATCTGAGTGTGAGCACTGATTGTGGCTACGTCTCCTGAGCTGTGATCACTGTCCTCTATCCTGCAGAGGGTGGAGCAGGCCTCAGTGTTTGCTGTATCTGAGTGTGAGCACTGATTGTGGCTAAGTCCCCTGAGCTGTGATCACTGTCCTCTATGCTGCAGAGGGTGGAGCAGACCTCATCGTTTGCTGTATCTGAGTGTGAGCACTGATTGTGGCTATGTCTCCTGAGCTGTTATAACTGTCCTCTATGCTGCAGAGGGTGGAGCAGACCTCAGTGTTTGCTGTGTATCTGAGTGTGAGCACTGATTGTGGCTACGTCTCCTGAGCTATAACTGTCCTCTATGTCCTCTATGCTGCAGAGGGTGGAGCAGGCCTCAGAGTTTGCTGTATCTGAGTGTGAGCACTGATTGTGGCTATGTCACCTGACCTGTGATAACTGTCCTCTATGCTGCAGAGGGTGGAGCAGGCCTCAGAGTTTGCTGTATCTGAGTGTGAGCACTGATTGTGGCTACGTCTCCTGAGCTGTTATAACTGTCCTCTATGTCCTCTATGTTGCAGAGGGTGGAGCAGGCCTCAGTGTTTGCTGTGTGTGAGTGTGAGCAGTGATTGTGGCTACGTCTCCTGAGCTGTTATAACTGACCTCTATGTCCTCTATGCTGCAGAGGGTGGAGCGGGCCTCAGAGTTTGCTGTATCTGAGTGTGAGCAGTGATTGTGGCTACGTCTCCTGAGCTGTTATAACTGTCCTCTATGTCCTCTATGCTGCAGAGGGTGGAGCAGGTCTCAGCGTTTGCTGTGTGTGTGAGCACTGATTGTGGCTACGTCCCCTGACCTGTTATAACTGTCCTCTATGTCCTCTATGCTGCAGAGGGTGGAGCAGACCTCAGTGTTTGCTGTGTATCTGAGTGTGAGCACTGATTGTGGCTACGTCTCCTGAGCTGTGATCACTGTCCTCTATCCTGCAGAGGGTGGAGCAGGCCTCAGTGTTTGCTGTATCTGAGTGTGAGCACTGATTGTGGCTAAGTCCCCTGAGCTGTGATCACTGTCCTCTATGCTGCAGAGGGTGGAGCAGACCTCATCGTTTGCTGTATCTGAGTGTGAGCAGTGATTGTGGCTACGTCTCCTGAGCTGTTATAACTGTCCTCTATGTCCTCTATGCTGCAGAGGGTGGTGCAGGCCTCAGAGTTTGCTGTATCTGAGTGTGAGCACTGATTGTGGCTACGTCTCCTGAGCTGTGATCACTGTCCTCTATGCTGCAGAGGGTGGAGCAGGCCTTAGCGTTCGCTGTATCTGAGTGTGAGCAGTGATTGTGGCTAAGTCCCCTGAGCTGTGATCACTGACCTCTATGTCCTCTATGCTGCAGAGGGTGGAGCAGGCCTCAGAGTTTGCTGTATCTGAGTGTGAGCACTGATTGTGGCTACGTCTCCTGAGCTGTGATCACTGTCCTCTATGCTGCAGAGGGTGGAGCAGGCCTTAGCGTTTGCTTTATCTGAGTGTGAGCACTGATTGTGGCTAAGTCCCCTGAGCTGTGATCACTGACCTCTATGTCCTCTATGCTGCAGAGGGTGGAGCAGGCCTCAGAGTTTGCTGTATCTGAGTGTGAGCACTGATTGTGGCTACGTCTCCTGAGCTGTAATCACTGTCCTCTATGCTGCAGAGGGTGGAGCAGGCCTTAGCGTTTGCTGTATCTGAGTGTGAGCACTGATTGTGGCTAAGTCCCCTGAGCTGTGATCACTGACCTCTATGTCCTCTATGCTGCAGAGGGTGGAGCAGGCCTCAGTGTTTGCTGTATCTGAGTGTGAGCACTGATTGTGGCTACGTCTCCTGAGCTGTGATCACTGTCCTCTATCCTGCAGAGGGTGGAGCAGGCCTCAGTGTTTGCTGTATCTGAGTGTGAGCACTGATTGTGGCTAAGTCCCCTGAGCTGTGATCACTGTCCTCTATGCTGCAGAGGGTGGAGCAGACCTCATCGTTTGCTGTATCTGAGTGTGAGCACTGATTGTGGCTATGTCTCCTGAGCTGTTATAACTGTCCTCTATGCTGCAGAGGGTGGAGCAGACCTCAGTGTTTGCTGTGTATCTCAGTGTGAGCACTGATTGTGGCTACGTCTCCTGAGCTATAACTGTCCTCTATGTCCTCTATGCTGCAGAGGGTGGAGCAGGCCTCAGAGTTTGCTGTATCTGAATGTGAGCACTGATTGTGGCTATGTCCCCTGACCTGTGATAACTGTCCTCTATGCTGCAGAGGGTGGAGCAGGCCTCAGAGTTTGCTGTATCTGAGTGTGAGCACTGATTGTGGCTACGTCTCCTGAGCTGTTATAACTGTCCTCTATGTCCTCTATGTTGCAGAGGGTGGAGCAGGCCTCAGTGTTTGCTGTGTGTGAGTGTGAGCAGTGATTGTGGCTACGTCTCCTGAGCTGTTATAACTGACCTCTATGTCCTCTATGCTGCAGAGGGTGGAGCGGGCCTCAGAGTTTGCTGTATCTGAGTGTGAGCAGTGATTGTGGCTACGTCTCCTGAGCTGTTATAACTGTCCTCTATGTCCTCTATGCTGCAGAGGGTGGAGCAGGTCTCAGCGTTTGCTGTGTGTGTGAGCACTGATTGTGGCTACGTCCCCTGACCTGTTATAACTGTCCTCTATGTCCTCTATGCTGCAGAGGGTGGAGCAGACCTCAGTGTTTGCTGTGTATCTGAGTGTGAGCACTGATTGTGGCTACGTCTCCTGAGCTGTGATCACTGTCCTCTATCCTGCAGAGGGTGGAGCAGGCCTCAGTGTTTGCTGTATCTGAGTGTGAGCACTGATTGTGGCTAAGTCCCCTGAGCTGTGATCACTGTCCTCTATGCTGCAGAGGGTGGAGCAGACCTCATCGTTTGCTGTATATGAGTGTGAGCAGTGATTGTGGCTACGTCTCCTGAGCTGTTATAACTGTCCTCTATGTCCTCTATGCTGCAGAGGGTGGAGCAGGCCTCAGAGTTTGCTGTATCTGAGTGTGAGCACTGATTGTGGCTACGTCTCCTGAGCTGTGATCACTGTCCTCTATGCTGCAGAGGGTGGAGCAGGCCTTAGCGTTTGCTGTATCTGAGTGTGAGCAGTGATTGTGGCTAAGTCCCCTGAGCTGTGATCACTGACCTCTATGTCCTCTATGCTGCAGAGGGTGGAGCAGGCCTCAGAGTTTGCTGTATCTGAGTGTGAGCACTGATTGTGGCTACGTCTCCTGAGCTGTGATCACTGTCCTCTATGCTGCAGAGGGTGGAGCAGGCCTTAGCGTTTGCTGTATCTGAGTGTGAGCACTGATTGTGGCTAAGTCCCCTGAGCTGTGATCACTGACCTCTATGTCCTCTATGCTGCAGAGGGTGGAGCAGGCCTCAGAGTTTGCTGTATCTGAGTGTGAGCACTGATTGTGGCTACGTCTCCTGAGCTGTGATCACTGTCCTCTATGCTGCAGAGGGTGGAGCAGGCCTTAGCGTTTGCTGTATCTGAGTGTGAGCACTGATTGTGGCTAAGTCCCCTGAGCTGTGATCACTGACCTCTATGTCCTCTATGCTGCAGAGGGTGGAGCAGGCCTCAGTGTTTGCTGTATCTGAGTGTGAGCACTGATTGTGGCTACGTCTCCTGAGCTGTGATCACTGTCCTCTATCCTGCAGAGGGTGGAGCAGGCCTCAGTGTTTGCTGTATCTGAGTGTGAGGCACTGATTGTGGCTAAGTCCCCTGAGCTGTGATCACTGTCCTCTATGCTGCAGAGGGTGGAGCAGACCTCATCGTTTGCTGTATCTGAGTGTGAGCACTGATTGTGGCTATGTCTCCTGAGCTGTTATAACTGTCCTCTATGCTGCAGAGGGTGGAGGCAGACCTCAGTGTTTGCTGTGTATCTGAGTGTGAGCACTGATTGTGGCTACGTCTCCTGAGCTATAACTGTCCTCTATGTCCTCTATGCTGCAGAGGGTGGAGCAGGCCTCAGAGTTTGCTGTATCTGAGTGTGAGCACTGATTGTGGCTATGTCCCCTGACCTGTGATAACTGTCCTCTATGCTGCAGAGGGTGGAGCAGGCATCAGAGTTTGCTGTATCTGAGTGTGAGCACTGATTTTGGCTATGTCCCCTGACCTGTGATAACTGTCCTCTATGCTGCAGAGGGTGGAGCAGGCCTCAGAGTTTGCTGTATCTGAGTGTGAGCACTGATTGTGGCTACGTCTCCTGAGCTGTTATAACTGACCTCTATGTCCTCTATGTTGCAGAGGGTGGAGCAGGCCTCAGTGTTTGCTGTGTGTGAGTGTGAGCAGTGATTGTGGCTACGTCTCCTGAGCTGTTATAACTGACCTCTATGTCCTCTATGCTGCAGAGGGTGGAGCGGACCTCATCGTTTGCTGTATATGAGTGTGAGCAGTGATTGTGGCTACGTCTCCTGACCTGTTATAACTGTCCTCTATGTCCTCTATGCTGCAGAGGGTGGAGCAGACCTCAGTGTTTGCTGTGTATCTGAGTGTGAGCACTGATTGTGGCTACGTCTCCTGAGCTGTGATCACTGTCCTCTATCCTGCAGAGGGTGGAGCAGGCCTCAGCGTTTGCTGTATCTGAGTGTGAGCAGTGATTGTGGCTACGTCCCCTGACCTGTGATCACTGACCTCTATGTCCTCTATGCTGCAGAGGGTGGAGCAGGCCTCAGTGTTTGCTGTATCTGAGTGTGAGCACTGATTGTGGCTATGTCTCCTGAGCTGTTATAACTGTCCTCTATGCTGCAGAGGGTGGAGCAGACCTCAGTGTTTGCTGTGTATCTGAGTGTGAGCACTGATTGTGGCTACGTCTCCTGAGCTATAACTGTCCTCTATGTCCTCTATGCTGCAGAGGGTGGAGCAGGCCTCAGAGTTTGCTGTATCTGAGTGTGAGCACTGATTGTGGCTACGTCTCCTGAGCTGTGATCACTGTCCTCTATCCTGCAGAGGGTGGAGCAGGCCTCAGCGTTTGCTGTATCTGAGTGTGAGCAGTGATTGTGGCTACGTCCCCTGAGCTGTTATAACTGACCTCTATGTCCTCTATGCTGCAGAGGGTGGAGCAGGTCTCAGTGTTTTCTGTATATGAGTGTGAGCAGTGATTGTGGCTACGTCTCCTGAGCTGTTATAACTGTCCTCTATGTCCTCTATGTTGCAGAGGGTGGAGCAGGCCTCAGAGTTTGCTGTATCTGAGTGTGAGCACTGATTGTGGCTACGTCTCCTGAGCTGTTATAACTGTCCTCTATGTTCTCTATGTTGCAGAGGGTGGAGCAGGCCTCAGTGTTTGCTGTGTGTGAGTGTGAGCAGTGATTGTGGCTACGTCTCCTGAGCTGTTATAACTGTCCTCTATGTCCTCTATGTTGCAGAGGGTGGAGCAGGCCTCAGAGTTTGCTGTATCTGAGTGTGAGCACTGATTGTGGCTACATCTCCTGAGCTGTTATAACTGTCCTCTATGCTGCAGAGGGTGGAGCAGGCCTCAGAGTTTGCTGTATCTGAGTGTGAGCACTGATTGTGGCTACGTCTCCTGAGCTGTGATCACTGTCCTCTATCCTGCAGAGGGTGGAGCAGGCCTCAGCGTTTGCTGTATCTGAGTGTGAGCAGTGATTGTGGCTACGTCCCCTGAGCTGTTATAACTGACCTCTATGTCCTCTATGCTGCAGAGGGTGGAGCAGGTCTCAGTGTTTTCTGTATATGAGTGTGAGCAGTGATTGTGGCTACGTCTCCTGAGCTGTTATAACTGTCCTCTATGTCCTCTATGTTGCAGAGGGTGGAGCAGGCCTCAGAGTTTGCTGTATCTGAGTGTGAGCAATGATTGTGGCTACGTCCCCTGAGCTGTTATAACTGACCTCTATGTCCTCTATGCTGCAGAGGGTGGAGCAGGTCTCAGTGTTTTCTGTATATGAGTGTGAGCAGTGATTGTGGCTACGTCTCCTGAGCTGTTATAACTGTCCTCTATGTCCTCTATGTTGCAGAGGGTGGAGCAGGCCTCAGTGTTTGCTGTGTGTGAGTGTGAGCAGTGATTGTGGCTACGTCTCCTGAGCTGTTATAACTGTCCTCTATGTTGCAGAGGGTGGAGCAGGCCTCAGAGTTTGCTGTATCTGAGTGTGAGCACTGATTGTGGCTACGTCTCCTGAGCTGTTATAACTGTCCTCTATGCTGCAGAGGGTGGAGCAGGCCTCAGAGTTTGCTGTATCTGAGTGTGAGCACTGATTGTGGCTACGTCTCCTGAGCTGTGATCACTGTCCTCTATGCTGCAGAGGGTGGAGCAGGCCTTAGCGTTTGCTGTACTTGAGTGTGAGCACTGATTGTGGCTAACTCCCCTGAGCTGTGATCACTGACCTCTATGTCCTCTATGCTGCAGAGGGTGGAGCAGGCCTCAGAGTTTGCTGTATCTGAGTGTGAGCACTGATTGTGGCTACGTCTCCTGAGCTGTGATCACTGTCCTCTATGCTGCAGAGGGTGGAGCAGGCCTTAGCGTTTGCTGTATCTGAGTGTGAGCACTGATTGTGGCTAAGTCCCCTGAGCTGTGATCACTGACCTCTATGTCCTCTATGCTGCAGAGGGTGGAGCAGGCCTCAGAGTTTGCTGTATCTGAGTGTGAGCACTGATTGTGGCTACGTCTCCTGAGCTGTGATCACTGTCCTCTATCCTGCAGAGGGTGGAGCAGGCCTCAGTGTTTGCTGTATCTGAGTGTGAGCACTGATTGTGGCTAAGTCCCCTGAGCTGTGATCACTGTCCTCTATGCTGCAGAGGGTGGAGCAGACCTCATCGTTTGCTGTATCTGAGTGTGAGCACTGATTGTGGCTATGTCTCCTGAGCTGTTATAACTGTCCTCTATGCTGCAGAGGGTGGAGCAGACCTCAGTGTTTGCTGTGTATCTGAGTGTGAGCACTGATTGTGGCTACGTCTCCTGAGCTATAACTGTCCTCTATGTCCTCTATGCTGCAGAGGGTGGAGCAGGCCTCAGAGTTTGCTGTATCTGAGTGTGAGCACTGATTGTGGCTATGTCACCTGACCTGTGATAACTGTCCTCTATGCTGCAGAGGGTGGAGCAGGCCTCAGAGTTTGCTGTATCTGAGTGTGAGCACTGATTGTGGCTACGTCTCCTGAGCTGTTATAACTGTCCTCTATGTCCTCTATGTTGCAGAGGGTGGAGCAGGCCTCAGTGTTTGCTGTGTGTGAGTGTGAGCAGTGATTGTGGCTACGTCTCCTGAGCTGTTATAACTGACCTCTATGTCCTCTATGCTGCAGAGGGTGGAGCGGGCCTCAGAGTTTGCTGTATCTGAGTGTGAGCAGTGATTGTGGCTACGTCTCCTGAGCTGTTATAACTGTCCTCTATGTCCTCTATGCTGCAGAGGGTGGAGCAGGTCTCAGCGTTTGCTGTGTGTGTGAGCACTGATTGTGGCTACGTCCCCTGACCTGTTATAACTGTCCTCTATGTCCTCTATGCTGCAGAGGGTGGAGCAGACCTCAGTGT
The DNA here is from genome assembly GCA_031769625.1 of Taudactylus pleione. Lineage (NCBI taxonomy): Eukaryota > Metazoa > Chordata > Amphibia > Anura > Myobatrachidae > Taudactylus > Taudactylus pleione. Next base: position 3,063,939 of record JAUIMM010000522.1, on the reverse strand, counting down.
TTGCTGTGTATCTGAGTGTGAGCACTGATTGTGGCTACGTCTCCTGAGCTGTGATCACTGTCCTCTATCCTGCAGAGGGTGGAGCAGGCCTCAGTGTTTGCTGTATCTGAGTGTGAGCACTGATTGTGGCTAAGTCCCCTGAGCTGTGATCACTGTCCTCTATGCTGCAGAGGGTGGAGCAGACCTCATCGTTTGCTGTATCTGAGTGTGAGCAGTGATTGTGGCTACGTCTCCTGAGCTGTTATAACTGTCCTCTATGTCCTCTATGCTGCAGAGGGTGGTGCAGGCCTCAGAGTTTGCTGTATCTGAGTGTGAGCACTGATTGTGGCTACGTCTCCTGAGCTGTGATCACTGTCCTCTATGCTGCAGAGGGTGGAGCAGGCCTTAGCGTTTGCTGTATCTGAGTGTGAGCAGTGATTGTGGCTAAGTCCCCTGAGCTGTGATCACTGACCTCTATGTCCTCTATGCTGCAGAGGGTGGAGCAGGCCTCAGAGTTTGCTGTATCTGAGTGTGAGCACTGATTGTGGCTACGTCTCCTGAGCTGTGATCACTGTCCTCTATGCTGCAGAGGGTGGAGCAGGCCTTAGCGTTTGCTGTATCTGAGTGTGAGCACTGATTGTGGCTAAGTCCCCTGAGCTGTGATCACTGACCTCTATGTCCTCTATGCTGCAGAGGGTGGAGCAGGCCTCAGAGTTTGCTGTATCTGAGTGTGAGCACTGATTGTGGCTACGTCTCCTGAGCTGTAATCACTGTCCTCTATGCTGCAGAGGGTGGAGCAGGCCTTAGCGTTTGCTGTATCTGAGTGTGAGCACTGATTGTGGCTAAGTCCCCTGAGCTGTGATCACTGACCTCTATGTCCTCTATGCTGCAGAGGGTGGAGCAGGCCTCAGTGTTTGCTGTATCTGAGTGTGAGCACTGATTGTGGCTACGTCTCCTGAGCTGTGATCACTGTCCTCTATCCTGCAGAGGGTGGAGCAGGCCTCAGTGTTTGCTGTATCTGAGTGTGAGCACTGATTGTGGCTAAGTCCCCTGAGCTGTGATCACTGTCCTCTATGCTGCAGAGGGTGGAGCAGACCTCATCGTTTGCTGTATCTGAGTGTGAGCACTGATTGTGGCTATGTCTCCTGAGCTGTTATAACTGTCCTCTATGCTGCAGAGGGTGGAGCAGACCTCAGTGTTTGCTGTGTATCTGAGTGTGAGCACTGATTGTGGCTACGTCTCCTGAGCTATAACTGTCCTCTATGTCCTCTATGCTGCAGAGGGTGGAGCAGGCCTCAGAGTTTGCTGTATCTGAGTGTGAGCACTGATTGTGGCTATGTCCCCTGACCTGTGATAACTGTCCTCTATGCTGCAGAGGGTGGAGCAGGCCTCAGAGTTTGCTGTATCTGAGTGTGAGCACTGATTGTGGCTATGTCCCCTGACCTGTGATAACTGTCCTCTATGCTGCAGAGGGTGGAGCAGGCCTCAGAGTTTGCTGTATCTGAGTGTGAGCACTGATTGTGGCTACGTCTCCTGAGCTGTTATAACTGACCTCTATGTCCTCTATGTTGCAGAGGGTGGAGCAGGCCTCAGTGTTTGCTGTGTGTGAGTGTGAGCAGTGATTGTGGCTACGTCTCCTGAGCTGTTATAACTGACCTCTATGTCCTCTATGCTGCAGAGGGTGGAGCGGACCTCATCGTTTGCTGTATATGAGTGTGAGCAGTGATTGTGGCTACGTCTCCTGACCTGTTATAACTGTCCTCTATGTCCTCTATGCTGCAGAGGGTGGAGCAGACCTCAGTGTTTGCTGTGTATCTGAGTGTGAGCACTGATTGTGGCTACGTCTCCTGAGCTGTGATCACTGTCCTCTATCCTGCAGAGGGTGGAGCAGGCCTCAGCGTTTGCTGTATCTGAGTGTGAGCAGTGATTGTGGCTACGTCCCCTGACCTGTGATCACTGACCTCTATGTCCTCTATGCTGCAGAGGGTGGAGCAGGCCTCAGTGTTTGCTGTATCTGAGTGTGAGCACTGATTGTGGCTATGTCTCCTGAGCTGTTATAACTGTCCTCTATGCTGCAGAGGGTGGAGCAGACCTCAGTGTTTGCTGTGTATCTGAGTGTGAGCACTGATTGTGGCTACGTCTCCTGAGCTATAACTGTCCTCTATGTCCTCTATGCTGCAGAGGGTGGAGCAGGCCTCAGAGTTTGCTGTATCTGAGTGTGAGCACTGATTGTGGCTACGTCTCCTGAGCTGTGATCACTGTCCTCTATCCTGCAGAGGGTGGAGCAGGCCTCAGCGTTTGCTGTATCTGAGTGTGAGCAGTGATTGTGGCTACGTCCCCTGAGCTTTTATAACTGACCTCTATGTCCTCTATGCTGCAGAGGGTGGAGCAGGTCTCAGTGTTTTCTGTACATGAGTGTGAGCAGTGATTGTGGCTACGTCTCCTGAGCTGTTATAACTGTCCTCTATGTCCTCTATGTTGCAGAGGGTGGAGCAGGCCTCAGAGTTTGCTGTATCTGAGTGTGAGCACTGATTGTGGCTACGTCTCCTGAGCTGTTATAACTGTCCTCTATGTTCTCTATGTTGCAGAGGGTGGAGCAGGCCTCAGTGTTTGCTGTGTGTGAGTGTGAGCAGTGATTGTGGCTACGTCTCCTGAGCTGTTATAACTGTCCTCTATGTCCTCTATGTTGCAGAGGGTGGAGCAGGCCTCAGAGTTTGCTGTATCTGAGTGTGAGCACTGATTGTGGCTACATCTCCTGAGCTGTTATAACTGTCCTCTATGCTGCAGAGGGTGGAGCAGGCCTCAGAGTTTGCTGTATCTGAGTGTGAGCACTGATTGTGGCTACGTCTCCTGAGCTGTGATCACTGTCCTCTATCCTGCAGAGGGTGGAGCAGGCCTCAGCGTTTGCTGTATCTGAGTGTGAGCAGTGATTGTGGCTACGTCCCCTGAGCTGTTATAACTGACCTCTATGTCCTCTATGCTGCAGAGGGTGGAGCAGGTCTCAGTGTTTTCTGTATATGAGTGTGAGCAGTGATTGTGGCTACGTCTCCTGAGCTGTTATAACTGTCCTCTATGTCCTCTATGTTGCAGAGGGTGGAGCAGGCCTCAGAGTTTGCTGTATCTGAGTGTGAGCAGTGATTGTGGCTACGTCCCCTGAGCTGTTATAACTGACCTCTATGTCCTCTATGCTGCAGAGGGTGGAGCAGGTCTCAGTGTTTTCTGTATATGAGTGTGAGCACTGATTGTGGCTACGTCTCCTGAGCTGTGATCACTGTCCTCTATCCTGCAGAGGGTGGAGCAGGCCTCAGTGTTTGCTGTATCTGAGTGTGAGCACTGATTGTGGCTAAGTCCCCTGAGCTGTGATCACTGTCCTCTATGCTGCAGAGGGTGGAGCAGACCTCATCGTTTGCTGTATCTGAGTGTGAGCAGTGATTGTGGCTACGTCTCCTGAGCTGTTATAACTGTCCTCTATGTCCTCTATGCTGCAGAGGGTGGTGCAGGCCTCAGAGTTTGCTGTATCTGAGTGTGAGCACTGATTGTGGCTACGTCTCCTGAGCTGTGATCACTGTCCTCTATGCTGCAGAGGGTGGAGCAGGCCTTAGCGTTTGCTGTATCTGAGTGTGAGCAGTGATTGTGGCTAAGTCCCCTGAGCTGTGATCACTGACCTCTATGTCCTCTATGCTGCAGAGGGTGGAGCAGGCCTCAGAGTTTGCTGTATCTGAGTGTGAGCACTGATTGTGGCTACGTCTCCTGAGCTGTGATCACTGTCCTCTATGCTGCAGAGGGTGGAGCAGGCCTTAGCGTTTGCTGTATCTGAGTGTGAGCACTGATTGTGGCTAAGTCCCCTGAGCTGTGATCACTGACCTCTATGTCCTCTATGCTGCAGAGGGTGGAGCAGGCCTCAGAGTTTGCTGTATCTGAGTGTGAGCACTGATTGTGGCTACGTCTCCTGAGCTGTGATCACTGTCCTCTATGCTGCAGAGGGTGGAGCAGGCCTTAGCGTTTGCTGTATCTGAGTGTGAGCACTGATTGTGGCTAAGTCCCCTGAGCTGTGATCACTGACCTCTATGTCCTCTATGCTGCAGAGGGTGGAGCAGGCCTCAGTGTTTGCTGTATCTGAGTGTGAGCACTGATTGTGGCTACGTCTCCTGAGCTGTGATCACTGTCCTCTATCCTGCAGAGGGTGGAGCAGGCCTCAGTGTTTGCTGTATCTGAGTGTGAGCACTGATTGTGGCTAAGTCCCCTGAGCTGTGATCACTGTCCTCTATGCTGCAGAGGGTGGAGCAGACCTCATCGTTTGCTGTATCTGAGTGTGAGCACTGATTGTGGCTATGTCTCCTGAGCTGTTATAACTGTCCTCTATGCTGCAGAGGGTGGAGCAGACCTCAGTGTTTGCTGTGTATCTGAGTGTGAGCACTGATTGTGGCTACGTCTCCTGAGCTATAACTGTCCTCTATGTCCTCTATGCTGCAGAGGGTGGAGCAGGCCTCAGAGTTTGCTGTATCTGAGTGTGAGCACTGATTGTGGCTATGTCCCCTGACCTGTGATAACTGTCCTCTATGCTGCAGAGGGTGGAGCAGGCCTCAGAGTTTGCTGTATCTGAGTGTGAGCACTGATTTTGGCTATGTCCCCTGACCTGTGATAACTGTCCTCTATGCTGCAGAGGGTGGAGCAGGCCTCAGAGTTTGCTGTATCTGAGTGTGAGCACTGATTGTGGCTACGTCTCCTGAGCTGTTATAACTGACCTCTATGTCCTCTATGTTGCAGAGGGTGGAGCAGGCCTCAGTGTTTGCTGTGTGTGAGTGTGAGCAGTGATTGTGGCTACGTCTCCTGAGCTGTTATAACTGACCTCTATGTCCTCTATGCTGCAGAGGGTGGAGCGGACCTCATCGTTTGCTGTATATGAGTGTGAGCAGTGATTGTGGCTACGTCTCCTGACCTGTTATAACTGTCCTCTATGTCCTCTATGCTGCAGAGGGTGGAGCAGACCTCAGTGTTTGCTGTGTATCTGAGTGTGAGCACTGATTGTGGCTACGTCTCCTGAGCTGTGATCACTGTCCTCTATCCTGCAGAGGGTGGAGCAGGCCTCAGCGTTTGCTGTATCTGAGTGTGAGCAGTGATTGTGGCTACGTCCCCTGACCTGTGATCACTGACCTCTATGTCCTCTATGCTGCAGAGGGTGGAGCAGGCCTCAGTGTTTGCTGTATCTGAGTGTGAGCACTGATTGTGGCTATGTCTCCTGAGCTGTTATAACTGTCCTCTATGCTGCAGAGGGTGGAGCAGACCTCAGTGTTTGCTGTGTATCTGAGTGTGAGCACTGATTGTGGCTACGTCTCCTGAGCTATAACTGTCCTCTATGTCCTCTATGCTGCAGAGGGTGGAGCAGGCCTCAGAGTTTGCTGTATCTGAGTGTGAGCACTGATTGTGGCTACGTCTCCTGAGCTGTGATCACTGTCCTCTATCCTGCAGAGGGTGGAGCAGGCCTCAGCGTTTGCTGTATCTGAGTGTGAGCAGTGATTGTGGCTACGTCCCCTGAGCTGTTATAACTGACCTCTATGTCCTCTATGCTGCAGAGGGTGGAGCAGGTCTCAGTGTTTTCTGTATATGAGTGTGAGCAGTGATTGTGGCTACGTCTCCTGAGCTGTTATAACTGTCCTCTATGTCCTCTATGTTGCAGAGGGTGGAGCAGGCCTCAGAGTTTGCTGTATCTGAGTGTGAGCACTGATTGTGGCTACGTCTCCTGAGCTGTTATAACTGTCCTCTATGTTCTCTATGTTGCAGAGGGTGGAGCAGGCCTCAGTGTTTGCTGTGTGTGAGTGTGAGCAGTGATTGTGGCTACGTCTCCTGAGCTGTTATAACTGTCCTCTATGTCCTCTATGTTGCAGAGGGTGGAGCAGGCCTCAGAGTTTGCTGTATCTGAGTGTGAGCACTGATTGTGGCTACATCTCCTGAGCTGTTATAACTGTCCTCTATGCTGCAGAGGGTGGAGCAGGCCTCAGAGTTTGCTGTATCTGAGTGTGAGCACTGATTGTGGCTACGTCTCCTGAGCTGTGATCACTGTCCTCTATCCTGCAGAGGGTGGAGCAGGCCTCAGCGTTTGCTGTATCTGAGTGTGAGCAGTGATTGTGGCTACGTCCCCTGAGCTGTTATAACTGACCTCTATGTCCTCTATGCTGCAGAGGGTGGAGCAGGTCTCAGTGTTTTCTGTATATGAGTGTGAGCAGTGATTGTGGCTACGTCTCCTGAGCTGTTATAACTGTCCTCTATGTCCTCTATGTTGCAGAGGGTGGAGCAGGCCTCAGAGTTTGCTGTATCTGAGTGTGAGCAATGATTGTGGCTACGTCCCCTGAGCTGTTATAACTGACCTCTATGTCCTCTATGCTGCAGAGGGTGGAGCAGGTCTCAGTGTTTTCTGTATATGAGTGTGAGCAGTGATTGTGGCTACGTCTCCTGAGCTGTTATAACTGTCCTCTATGTCCTCTATGTTGCAGAGGGTGGAGCAGGCCTCAGTGTTTGCTGTGTGTGAGTGTGAGCAGTGATTGTGGCTACGTCTCCTGAGCTGTTATAACTGTCCTCTATGTTGCAGAGGGTGGAGCAGGCCTCAGAGTTTGCTGTATCTGAGTGTGAGCACTGATTGTGGCTACGTCTCCTGAGCTGTTATAACTGTCCTCTATGCTGCAGAGGGTGGAGCAGGCCTCAGAGTTTGCTGTATCTGAGTGTGAGCACTGATTGTGGCTACGTCTCCTGAGCTGTGATCACTGTCCTCTATGCTGCAGAGGGTGGAGCAGGCCTTAGCGTTTGCTGTACTTGAGTGTGAGCACTGATTGTGGCTAACTCCCTGAGCTGTGATCACTGACCTCTATGTCCTCTATGCTGCAGAGGGTGGAGCAGGCCTCAGAGTTTGCTGTATCTGAGTGTGAGCACTGATTGTGGCTACGTCTCCTGAGCTGTGATCACTGTCCTCTATGCTGCAGAGGGTGGAGCAGGCCTTAGCGTTTGCTGTATCTGAGTGTGAGCACTGATTGTGGCTAAGTCCCCTGAGCTGTGATCACTGACCTCTATGTCCTCTATGCTGCAGAGGGTGGAGCAGGCCTCAGAGTTTGCTGTATCTGAGTGTGAGCACTGATTGTGGGGCTACGTCTCCTGAGCTGTGATCACTGTCCTCTATCCTGCAGAGGGTGGAGCAGGCCTCAGTAGTTTGCTGTATCTGAGTGTGAGCACTGATTGTGGCTAAGTCCCCTGAGCTGTGATCACTGTCCTCTATGCTGCAGAGGGTGGAGCAGACCTCATCGTTTGCTGTATCTGAGTGTGAGCACTGATTGTGGCTATGTCTCCTGAGCTGTTATAACTGTCCTCTATGCTGCAGAGGGTGGAGCAGACCTCAGTGTTTGCTGTGTATCTGAGTGTGAGCACTGATTGTGGCTACGTCTCCTGAGCTATAACTGTCCTCTATGTCCTCTATGCTGCAGAGGGTGGAGCAGGCCTCAGAGTTTGCTGTATCTGAGTGTGAGCACTGATTGTGGCTATGTCACCTGACCTGTGATAACTGTCCTCTATGCTGCAGAGGGTGGAGCAGGCCCTCAGAGTTTGCTGTATCTGAGTGTGAGCACTGATTGTGGCTACGTCTCCTGAGCTGTTATAACTGTCCTCTATGTCCTCTATGTTGCAGAGGGTGGAGCAGGCCTCAGTGTTTGCTGTGTGTGAGTGTGAGCAGTGATTGTGGCTACGTCTCCTGAGCTGTTATAACTGACCTCTATGTCCTCTATGCTGCAGAGGGTGGAGCGGGCCTCAGAGTTTGCTGTATCTGAGTGTGAGCAGTGATTGTGGCTACGTCTCCTGAGCTGTTATAACTGTCCTCTATGTCCTCTTTGCTGCAGAGGGTGGAGCAGTCTCAGCGTTTGCTGTGTGTGTGAGCACTGATTGTGGCTACGTCCCCTGACCTGTTATAACTGTCCTCTATGTCCTCTATGCTGCAGAGGGTGGAGCAGACCTCAGTGTTTGCTGTGTATCTGAGTGTGAGCACTGATTGTGGCTACGTCTCCTGAGCTGTGATCCACTGTCCTCTATCCTGCAGAGGGTGGAGCAGGCCTCAGTGTTTGCTGTATCTGAGTGTGAGCACTGATTGTGGCTAAGTCCCCTGAGCTGTGATCACTGTCCTCTATGCTGCAGAGGGTGGAGCAGACCTCATCGTTTGCTGTATCTGAGTGTGAGCAGTGATTGTGGCTACGTCTCCTGAGCTGTTATAACTGTCCTCTATGTCCCTCTATGCTGCAGAGGGTGGTGCAGGCCTCAGAGTTTGCTGTATCTGAGTGTGAGCACTGATTGGTGGTCTCCTGAGCTGTGATCACTGTCCTCTATGCTGCAGAGGGTGGAGCAGGCCTTAGCGTTTGCTGTATCTGAGTGTGAGCAGTGATTGTGGCTAAGTCCCCTGAGCTGTGATCACTGACCTCTATGTCCTCTATGCTGCAGAGGGTGGAGCAGGCCTCAGAGTTTGCTGTATCTGAGTGTGAGCACTGATTGTGGCTACGTCTCCTGAGCTGTGATCACTGTCCTCTATGCTGCAGAGGGTGGAGCAGGCCTTAGCGTTTGCTGTATCTGAGTGTGAGCACTGATTGTGGCTAAGTCCCCTGAGCTGTGATCACTGACCTCTATGTCCTCTATGCTGCAGAGGGTGGAGCAGGCCTCAGAGTTTGCTGTATCTGAGTGTGAGCACTGATTGTGGCTACGTCTCCTGAGCTGTAATCACTGTCCTCTATGCTGCAGAGGGTGGAGCAGGCCTTAGCGTTTGCTGTATCTGAGTGTGAGCACTGATTGTGGCTAAGTCCCCTGAGCTGTGATCACTGACCTCTATGTCCTCTATGCTGCAGAGGGTGGAGCAGGCCTCAGTGTTTGCTGTATCTGAGTGTGAGCACTGATTGTGGCTACGTCTCCTGAGCTGTGATCACTGTCCTCTATCCTGCAGAGGGTGGAGCAGGCCTCAGTGTTTGCTGTATCTGAGTGTGAGCACTGATTGTGGCTAAGTCCCCTGAGCTGTGATCACTGTCCTCTATGCTGCAGAGGGTGGAGCAGACCTCATCGTTTGCTGTATCTGAGTGTGAGCACTGATTGTGGCTATGTCTCCTGAGCTGTTATAACTGTCCTCTATGCTGCAGAGGGTGGAGCAGACCTCAGTGTTTGCTGTGTATCTGAGTGTGAGCACTGATTGTGGCTACGTCTCCTGAGCTATAACTGTCCTCTATGTCCTCTATGCTGCAGAGGGTGGAGCAGGCCTCAGAGTTTGCTGTATCTGAGTGTGAGCACTGATTGTGGCTATGTCCCCTGACCTGTGATAACCGTCCTCTATGCTGCAGAGGGTGGAGCAGGCCTCAGAGTTTGCTGTATCTGAGTGTGAGCACTGATTGTGGCTATGTCCCCTGACCTGTGATAACTGTCCTCTATGCTGCAGAGGGTGGAGCAGGCCTCAGAGTTTGCTGTATCTGAGTGTGAGCACTGATTGTGGCTACGTCTCCTGAGCTGTTATAACTGACCTCTATGTCCTCTATGTTGCAGAGGGTGGAGCAGGCCTCAGTGTTTGCTGTGTGTGAGTGTGAGCAGTGATTGTGGCTACGTCTCCTGAGCTGTTATAACTGACCTCTATGTCCTCTATGCTGCAGAGGGTGGAGCGGACCTCATCGTTTGCTGTATATGAGTGTGAGCAGTGATTGTGGCTACGTCTCCTGACCTGTTATAACTGTCCTCTATGTCCTCTATGCTGCAGAGGGTGGAGCAGACCTCAGTGTTTGCTGTGTATCTGAGTGTGAGCACTGATTGTGGCTACGTCTCCTGAGCTGTGATCACTGTCCTCTATCCTGCAGAGGGTGGAGCAGGCCTCAGCGTTTGCTGTATCTGAGTGTGAGCAGTGATTGTGGCTACGTCCCCTGACCTGTGATCACTGACCTCTATGTCCTCTATGCTGCAGAGGGTGGAGCAGGCCTCAGTGTTTGCTGTATCTGAGTGTGAGCACTGATTGTGGCTATGTCTCCTGAGCTGTTATAACTGTCCTCTATGCTGCAGAGGGTGGAGCAGACCTCAGTGTTTGCTGTGTATCTGAGTGTGAGCACTGATTGTGGCTACGTCTCCTGAGCTGTGATCACTGTCCTCTATCCTGCAGAGGGTGGAGCAGGCCTCAGCGTTTGCTGTATCTGAGTGTGAGCAGTGATTGTGGCTACGTCCCCTGAGCTTTTATAACTGACCTCTATGTCCTCTATGCTGCAGAGGGTGGAGCAGGTCTCAGTGTTTTCTGTACATGAGTGTGAGCAGTGATTGTGGCTACGTCTCCTGAGCTGTTATAACTGTCCTCTATGTCCTCTATGTTGCAGAGGGTGGAGCAGGCCTCAGAGTTTGCTGTATCTGAGTGTGAGCACTGATTGTGGCTACGTCTCCTGAGCTGTTATAACTGTCCTCTATGTTCTCTATGTTGCAGAGGGTGGAGCAGGCCTCAGTGTTTGCTGTGTGTGAGTGTGAGCAGTGATTGTGGCTACGTCTCCTGAGCTGTTATAACTGTCCTCTATGTCCTCTATGTTGCAGAGGGTGGAGCAGGCCTCAGAGTTTGCTGTATCTGAGTGTGAGCACTGATTGTGGCTACATCTCCTGAGCTGTTATAACTGTCCTCTATGCTGCAGAGGGTGGAGCAGGCCTCAGAGTTTGCTGTATCTGAGTGTGAGCACTGATTGTGGCTACGTCTCCTGAGCTGTGATCACTGTCCTCTATCCTGCAGAGGGTGGAGCAGGCCTCAGCGTTTGCTGTATCTGAGTGTGAGCAGTGATTGTGGCTACGTCCCCTGAGCTGTTATAACTGACCTCTATGTCCTCTATGCTGCAGAGGGTGGAGCAGGTCTCAGTGTTTTCTGTATATGAGTGTGAGCAGTGATTGTGGCTACGTCTCCTGAGCTGTTATAACTGTCCTCTATGTCCTCTATGTTGCAGAGGGTGGAGCAGGCCTCAGAGTTTGCTGTATCTGAGTGTGAGCAGTGATTGTGGCTACGTCCCCTGAGCTGTTATAACTGACCTCTATGTCCTCTATGCTGCAGAGGGTGGAGCAGGTCTCAGTGTTTTCTGTATATGAGTGTGAGCACTGATTGTGGCTACGTCTCCTGAGCTGTGATCACTGTCCTCTATCCTGCAGAGGGTGGAGCAGGCCTCAGTGTTTGCTGTATCTGAGTGTGAGCACTGATTGTGGCTAAGTCCCCTGAGCTGTGATCACTGTCCTCTATGCTGCAGAGGGTGGAGCAGACCTCATCGTTTGCTGTATCTGAGTGTGAGCAGTGATTGTGGCTACGTCTCCTGAGCTGTTATAACTGTCCTCTATGTCCTCTATGCTGCAGAGGGTGGTGCAGGCCTCAGAGTTTGCTGTATCTGAGTGTGAGCACTGATTGTGGCTACGTCTCCTGAGCTGTGATCACTGTCCTCTATGCTGCAGAGGGTGGAGCAGGCCTTAGCGTTTGCTGTATCTGAGTGTGAGCAGTGATTGTGGCTAAGTCCCCTGAGCTGTGATCACTGACCTCTATGTCCTCTATGCTGCAGAGGGTGGAGCAGGCCTCAGAGTTTGCTGTATCTGAGTGTGAGCACTGATTGTGGCTACGTCTCCTGAGCTGTGATCACTGTCCTCTATGCTGCAGAGGGTGGAGCAGGCCTTAGCGTTTGCTGTATCTGGAGTGTGAGCACTGATTGTGGCTAAGTCCCCTGAGCTGTGATCACTGACCTCTATGTCCTCTATGCTGCAGAGGGTGGAGCAGGCCTCAGAGTTTGCTGTATCTGAGTGTGAGCACTGATTGTGGCTACGTCTCCTGAGCTGTAATCACTGTCCTCTATGCTGCAGAGGGTGGAGCAGGCCTTAGCGTTTGCTGTATCTGAGTGTGAGCACTGATTGTGGCTAAGTCCCCTGAGCTGTGATCACTGACCTCTATGTCCTCTATGCTGCAGAGGGTGGAGCAGGCCTCAGTGTTTGCTGTATCTGAGTGTGAGCACTGATTGTGGCTACGTCTCCTGAGCTGTGATCACTGTCCTCTATCCTGCAGAGGGTGGAGCAGGCCTCAGTGTTTGCTGTATCTGAGTGTGAGCACTGATTGTGGCTAAGTCCCCTGAGCTGTGATCACTGTCCTCTATGCTGCAGAGGGTGGAGCAGACCTCATCGTTTGCTGTATCTGAGTGTGAGCACTGATTGTGGCTATGTCTCCTGAGCTGTTATAACTGTCCTCTATGCTGCAGAGGGTGGAGCAGACCTCAGTGTTTGCTGTGTATCTGAGTGTGAGCACTGATTGTGGCTACGTCTCCTGAGCTATAACTGTCCTCTATGTCCTCTATGCTGCAGAGGGTGGAGCAGGCCTCAGAGTTTGCTGTATCTGAGTTTGAGCACTGATTGTGGCTATGTCCCCTGACCTGTGATAACTGTCCTCTATGCTGCAGAGGGTGGAGCAGGCCTCAGAGTTTGCTGTATCTGAGTGTGAGCACTGATTGTGGCTATGTCCCCTGACCTGTGATAACTGTCCTCTATGCTGCAGAGGGTGGAGCAGGCCTCAGAGTTTGCTGTATCTGAGTGTGAGCACTGATTGTGGCTACGTCTCCTGAGCTGTTATAACTGACCTCTATGTCCTCTATGTTGCAGAGGGTGGAGCAGGCCTCAGTGTTTGCTGTGTGTGAGTGTGAGCAGTGATTGTGGCTACGTCTCCTGAGCTGTTATAACTGACCTCTATGTCCTCTATGCTGCAGAGGGTGGAGCGGACCTCATCGTTTGCTGTATATGAGTGTGAGCAGTGATTGTGGCTACGTCTCCTGACCTGTTATAACTGTCCTCTATGTCCTCTATGCTGCAGAGGGTGGAGCAGACCTCAGTGTTTGCTGTGTATCTGAGTGTGAGCACTGATTGTGGCTACGTCTCCTGAGCTGTGATCACTGTCCTCTATCCTGCAGAGGGTGGAGCAGGCCTCAGCGTTTGCTGTATCTGAGTGTGAGCAGTGATTGTGGCTACGTCCCCTGACCTGTGATCACTGACCTCTATGTCCTCTATGCTGCAGAGGGTGGAGCAGGCCTCAGTGTTTGCTGTATCTGAGTGTGAGCACTGATTGTGGCTATGTCTCCTGAGCTGTTATAACTGTCCTCTATGCTGCAGAGGGTGGAGCAGACCTCAGTGTTTGCTGTGTATCTGAGTGTGAGCACTGATTGTGGCTACGTCTCCTGAGCTATAACTGTCCTCTATGTCCTCTATGCTGCAGAGGGTGGAGCAGGCCTCAGAGTTTGCTGTATCTGAGTGTGAGCACTGATTGTGGCTACGTCTCCTGAGCTGTGATCACTGTCCTCTATCCTGCAGAGGGTGGAGCAGGCCTCAGCGTTTGCTGTATCTGAGTGTGAGCAGTGATTGTGGCTACGTCCCCTGAGCTTTTATAACTGACCTCTATGTCCTCTATGCTGCAGAGGGTGGAGCAGGTCTCAGTGTTTTCTGTACATGAGTGTGAGCAGTGATTGTGGCTACGTCTCCTGAGCTGTTATAACTGTCCTCTATGTCCTCTATGTTGCAGAGGGTGGAGCAGGCCTCAGAGTTTGCTGTATCTGAGTGTGAGCACTGATTGTGGCTACGTCTCCTGAGCTGTTATAACTGTCCTCTATGTTCTCTATGTTGCAGAGGGTGGAGCAGGCCTCAGTGTTTGCTGTGTGTGAGTGTGAGCAGTGATTGTGGCTACGTCTCCTGAGCTGTTATAACTGTCCTCTATGTCCTCTATGTTGCAGAGGGTGGAGCAGGCCTCAGAGTTTGCTGTATCTGAGTGTGAGCACTGATTGTGGCTACATCTCCTGAGCTGTTATAACTGTCCTCTATGCTGCAGAGGGTGGAGCAGGCCTCAGAGTTTGCTGTATCTGAGTGTGAGCACTGATTGTGGCTACGTCTCCTGAGCTGTGATCACTGTCCTCTATCCTGCAGAGGGTGGAGCAGGCCTCAGCGTTTGCTGTATCTGAGTGTGAGCAGTGATTGTGGCTACGTCCCCTGAGCTGTTATAACTGACCTCTATGTCCTCTATGCTGCAGAGGGTGGAGCAGGTCTCAGTGTTTTCTGTATATGAGTGTGAGCAGTGATTGTGGCTACGTCTCCTGAGCTGTTATAACTGTCCTCTATGTCCTCTATGTTGCAGAGGGTGGAGCAGGCCTCAGAGTTTGCTGTATCTGAGTGTGAGCAGTGATTGTGGCTACGTCCCCTGAGCTGTTATAACTGACCTCTATGTCCTCTATGCTGCAGAGGGTGGAGCAGGTCTCAGTGTTTTCTGTATATGAGTGGTGAGCAGTGATTGTGGCTACGTCTCCTGAGCTGTATATAACTGTCCTCTATGTCCTCTATGTTGCAGAGGGTGGAGCAGGCCTCAGTGTTTGCTGTGTGTGAGTGTGAGCAGTGATTGTGGCTACGTCTCCTGAGCTGTTATAACTGTCCTCTATGTTGCAGAGGGTGGAGCAGGCCTCAGAGTTTGCTGTATCTCAGTGTGAGCACTGATTGTGGCTACGTCTCCTGAGCTGTTATAACTGTCCTCTATGCTGCAGAGGGTGGAGCAGGCCTCAGAGTTTGCTGTATCTGAGTGTGAGCACTGATTGTGGCTACGTCTCCTGAGCTGTGATCACTGTCCTCTATCCTGCAGAGGGTGGAGCAGGCCTCAGCGTTTTGCTGTATGCTGAGTGTGAGCAGTGATTGTGGCTACGTCCCCTGAGCTGTTATAACTGACCTCTATGTCCTCTATGCTGCAGAGGGTGGAGCAGGTCTCAGTGTTTTCTGTATATGAGTGTGAGCAGTGATTGTGGCTACGTCTCATGAGCTGTTATAACTGTCCTCTATGTCCTCTATGTGAGGGTGGAGCAGGCCTCAGTGTTTGCTGTGTGTGAGTGTGAGCACTGATTGTGGCTACGTCTCCTGAGCTGTTATAACTGTCCTCTATGTCCTCTATGTTGCAGAGGGTGGAGCAGGCCTCAGAGTTTGCTGTATCTGAGTGTGAGCACTGATTGTGGCTACGTCTCCTGAGCTGTTATAACTGTCCTCTATGCTGCAGAGGGTGGAGCAGGCCTCAGAGTTTGCTGTATCTGAGTGTGAGCACTGATTGTGGCTACGTCTCCTGAGCTGTGATCACTGTCCTCTATCCTGCAGAGGGTGGAGCAGGCCTCAGCGTTTGCTGTATCTGAGTGTGAGCAGTGATTGTGGCTACGTCCCCTGAGCTGTTATAACTGACCTCTATGTCCTCTATGCTGCAGAGGGTGGAGCAGGTCTCAGTGTTTTCTGTATATGAGTGTGAGCAGTGATTGTGGCTACGTCTCCTGAGCTGTTATAACTGTCCTCTATGTCCTCTATGTTGCAGAGGGTGGAGCAGGCCTCAGAGTTTGCTGTGTGTGAGTGTGAGCACTGATTGTGGCTACGTCTCCTGAGCTGTGATCACTGTCCTCTATGTCCTCTATGTTGCAGAGGGTGGAGCAGGCCTCAGAGTTTGCTGTATCTGAGTGTGAGCACTGATTGTGGCTACGTCTCCTGAGCTGTTATAACTGTCCTCTATGCTGCAGAGGGTGGAGCAGGCCTCAGAGTTTGCTGTATCTGAGTGTGAGCACTGATTGTGGCTACGTCTCCTGAGCTGTGATCACTGTCCTCTATCCTGCAGAGGGTGGAGCAGGCCTCAGCGTTTGCTGTATCTGAGTGTGAGCAGTGATTGTGGCTACGTCCCCTGAGCTGTTATAACTGACCTCTATGTCCTCTATGCTGCAGAGGGTGGAGCAGGTCTCAGTGTTTTCTGTATATGAGTGTGAGCAGTGATTGTGGCTACGTCTCCTGAGCTGTTATAACTGTCCTCTATGTCCTTTATGTTGCAGAGGGTGGAGCAGGCCTCAGAGTTTGCTGTGTGTGAGTGTGAGCACTGATTGTGGCTACGTCTCCTGAGCTGTGATCACTGTCCTCTATGTTGCAGAGGGTGGAGCAGGCCTCAGAGTTTGCTGTATCTGAGTGTGAGCACTGATTGTGGCTACGTCTCCTGAGCTGTTATAACTGTCCTCTATGCTGCAGAGGGTGGAGCAGGCCTCAGAGTTTGCTGTATCTGAGTGTGAGCACTGATTGTGGCTACGTCTCCTGAGCTGTGATCACTGTCCTCTATCCTGCAGAGGGTGGAGCCGGCCTCAGCGTTTGCTGTATCTGAGTGTGAGCAGTGATTGTGGCTACGTCCCCTGAGCTGTTATAACTGACCTCTATGTCCTCTATGCTGCAGAGGGTGGAGCAGGTCTCAGTGTTTTCTGTATATGAGTGTGAGCAGTGATTGTGGCTACGTCTCCTGAGCTGTTATAACTGTCCTCTATGTCCTCTATGCTGCAGAGGGTGGAGCAGACCTCAGTGTTTGCTGTGTATCTGAGTGTGAGCACTGATTGTGGCTACGTCTCCTGAGCTGTGATCACTGTCCTCTATCCTGCAGAGGGTGGAGCAGGCCTCAGCGTTTGCTGTATCTGAGTGTGAGCAGTGATTGTGGCTACGTCCCCTGAGCTGTTATAACTGTCCTCTATGTCCTCTATGCTGCAGAGGGTGGAGCAGGTCTCAGCGTTTGCTGTATCTGAGTGTGAGCAGTGATTGTGGCTACGTCTCCTGAGCTATAACTGTCCTCTATGTCCTCTATGCTGCAGAGGGTGGAGCAGGCCTCAGAGTTTGCTGTATATGAGTGTGAGCACTGATTGTGGCTATGTCCCCTGACCTGTGATAACTGTCCTCTATGCTGCAGAGGGTGGAGCAGGTCTCAGTGTTTTCTGTACATGAGTGTGAGCAGTGATTGTGGCTATGTCTCCTGAGCTGTTATAACTGTCCTCTATGTCCTCTATGCTGCAGAGGGTGGAGCAGACCTCAGTGTTTGCTGTGTATCTGAGTGTGAGCACTGATTGTGGCTACGTCTCCTGAGCTGTGATCACTGTCCTCTATCCTGCAGAGGGTGGAGCAGGCCTCAGCGTTTGCTGTATCTGAGTGTGAGCAGTGATTGTGGCTACGTCCCCTGAGCTGTTATAACTGACCTCTATGTCCTCTATGCTGCAGAGGGTGGAGCAGGTCTCAGTGTTTTCTGTATATGAGTGTGAGCAGTGATTGTGGCTACGTCTCCTGAGCTGTTATAACTGTCCTCTATGTCCTCTATGTTGCAGAGGGTGGAGCAGGCCTCAGAGTTTGCTGTATCTGAGTGTGAGCAGTGATTGTGGCTACGTCCCCTGAGCTGTTATAACTGACCTCTATGTCCTCTATGCTGCAGAGGGTGGAGCAGGTCTCAGTGTTTTCTGTATATGAGTGTGAGCAGTGATTGTGGCTACGTCTCCTGAGCTGTTATAACTGACCTCTATGTCCTCTATGCTGCAGAGGGTGGAGCGGGCCTCAGAGTTTGCTGTATCTGAGTGTGAGCAGTGATTGTGGCTACGTCTCCTGAGCTGTTATAACTGTCCTCTATGTCCTCTATGCTGCAGAGGGTGGAGCAGGTCTCAGCGTTTGCTGTGTGTGTGAGCACTGATTGTGGCTACGTCCCCTGACCTGTTATAACTGTCCTCTATGTCCTCTATGCTGCAGAGGGTGGAGCAGACCTCAGTGTTTGCTGTGTATCTGAGTGTGAGCACTGATTGTGGCTACGTCTCCTGAGCTGTGATCACTGTCCTCTATCCTGCAGAGGGTGGAGCAGGCCTCAGTGTTTGCTGTATCTGAGTGTGAGCACTGATTGTGGCTAAGTCCCCTGAGCTGTGATCACTGTCCTCTATGCTGCAGAGGGTGGAGCATACCTCATCGTTTGCTGTATATGAGTGTGAGCAGTGATTGTGGCTACGTCTCCTGAGCTGTTATAACTGTCCTCTATGTCCTCTATGCTGCAGAGGGTGGAGCAGGCCTCAGAGTTTGCTGTATCTGAGTGTGAGCACTGATTGTGGCTACGTCTCCTGAGCTGTGATCACTGTCCTCTATGCTGCAGAGGGTGGAGCAGGCCTTAGCGTTTGCTGTATCTGAGTGTGAGCAGTGATTGTGGCTAAGTCCCCTGAGCTGTGATCACTGACCTCTATGTCCTCTATGCTGCAGAGGGTGGAGCAGGCCTCAGAGTTTGCTGTATCTGAGTGTGAGCACTGTTTGTGGCTACATCTCCTGAGCTGTGATCACTGTCCTCTATGCTGCAGAGGGTGGAGCAGGCCTTAGCGTTTGCTGTATCTGAGTGTGAGCACTGATTGTGGCTAAGTCCCCTGAGCTGTGATCACTGACCTCTATGTCCTCTATGCTGCAGAGGGTGGAGCAGGCCTCAGAGTTTGCTGTATCTGAGTGTGAGCACTGATTGTGGCTACGTCTCCTGAGCTGTGATCACTGTCCTCTATGCTGCAGAGGGTGGAGCAGGCCTTAGCGTTTGCTGTATCTGAGTGTGAGCACTGATTGTGGCTAAGTCCCCTGAGCTGTGATCACTGACCTCTATGTCCTCTATGCTGCAGAGGGTGGAGCAGGCCTCAGTGTTTGCTGTATCTGAGTGTGAGCACTGATTGTGGCTACGTCTCCTGAGCTGTGATCACTGTCCTCTATCCTGCAGAGGGTGGAGCAGGCCTCAGTGTTTGCTGTATCTGAGTGTGAGCACTGATTGTGGCTAAGTCCCCTGAGCTGTGATCACTGTCCTCTATGCTGCAGAGGGTGGAGCAGACCTCTTCGTTTGCTGTATCTGAGTGTGAGCACTGATTGTGGCTACGTCTCCTGACCTGTTATAACTGTCCTCTATGTCCTCTATGCTGCAGAGGGTGGAGCAGACCTCAGTGTTTGCTGTGTATCTGAGTGTGAGCACTGATTGTGGCTACGTCTCCTGAGCTGTGATCACTGTCCTCTATCCTGCAGAGGGTGGAGCAGGCCTCAGCGTTTGCTGTATCTGAGTGTGAGCAGTGATTGTGGCTACGTCCCCTGACCTGTGATCACTGACCTCTATGTCCTCTATGCTGCAGAGGGTGGAGCAGGCCTCAGTGTTTGCTGTATCTGAGTGTGAGCACTGATTGTGGCTATGTCTCCTGAGCTGTTATAACTGTCCTCTATGCTGCAGAGGGTGGAGCAGACCTCAGTGTTTGCTGTGTATCTGAGTGTGAGCACTGATTGTGGCTACGTCTCCTGAGCTATAACTGTCCTCTATGTCCTCTATGCTGCAGAGGGTGGAGCAGGCCTCAGAGTTTGCTGTATCTTGAGTGTGAGCACTGATTGTGGCTACGTCTCCTGAGCTGTGATCACTGTCCTCTATCCTGCAGAGGGTGGAGCAGGCCTCAGCGTTTGCTGTATCTGAGTGTGAGCAGTGATTGTGGCTACGTCCCCTGAGCTGTTATAACTGACCTCTATGTCCTCTATGCTGCAGAGGGTGGAGCAGGTCTCAGTGTTTTCTGTATATGAGTGTGAGCAGTGATTGTGGCTACGTCTCCTGAGCTGTTATAACTGTCCTCTATGTCCTCTATGTTGCAGAGGGTGGAGCAGGCCTCAGAGTTTGCTGTATCTGAGTGTGAGCACTGATTGTGGCTACGTCTCCTGAGCTGTTATAACTGTCCTCTATGTCCTCTATGTTGCAGAGGGTGGAGCAGGCCTCAGTGTTTGCTGTGTGTGAGTGTGAGCAGTGATTGTGGCTACGTCTCCTGAGCTGTTATAACTGTCCTCATGTCCTCTATGTTGCAGAGGGTGGAGCAGGCCTCAGAGTTTGCTGTATCTGAGTGTGAGCACTGATTGTGGCTACGTCTCCTGAGCTGTTATAACTGTCCTCTATGCTGCAGAGGGTGGAGCAGGCCTCAGAGTTTGCTGTATCTGAGTGTGAGCACTGATTGTGGCTACGTCTCCTGAGCTGTGATCACTGTCCTCTATCCTGCAGAGGGTGGAGCAGGCCTCAGCGTTTGCTGTATCTGAGTGTGAGCAGTGATTGTGGCTACGTCCCCTGAGCTGTTATAACTGACCTCTATGTCCTCTATGCTGCAGAGGGTGGAGCAGGTCTCAGTGTTTTCTGTATATGAGTGAGCAGTGATTGTGGCTACGTCTTCTGAGCTGTTATAACTGTCCTCTATGTCCTCTATGTTGCAGAGGGTGGAGCAGGCCTCAGAGTTTGCTGTATCTGAGTGTGAGCAGTGATTGTGGCTACGTCCCCTGAGCTGTTATAACTGACCTCTATGTCCTCTATGCTGCAGAGGGTGGAGCAGGTCTCAGTGTTTTCTGTATATGAGTGTGAGCAGTGATTGTGGCTACGTCTCCTGAGCTGTTATAACTGTCCTCTATGTCCTCTATGTTGCAGAGGGTGGAGCAGGCCTCAGTGTTTGCTGTGTGTGAGTGTGAGCAGTGATTGTGGCTACGTCTCCTGAGCTGTTATAACTGTCCTCTATGTTGCAGAGGGTGGAGCAGGCCTCAGAGTTTGCTGTATCTGAGTGTGAGCACTGATTGTGGCTACGTCTCCTGAGCTGTTATAACTGTCCTCTATGCTGCAGAGGGTGGAGCAGGCCTCAGAGTTTGCTGTATCTGAGTGTGAGCACTGATTGTGGCTACGTCTCCTGAGCTGTGATCACTGTCCTCTATCCTGCAGAGGGTGGAGCAGGCCTCAGCGTTTGCTGTATCTGAGTGTGAGCAGTGATTGTGGCTACGTCCCCTGAGCTGTTATAACTGACCTCTATGTCCTCTATGCTGCAGAGGGTGGAGCAGGTCTCAGTGTTTTCTGTATATGAGTGTGAGCAGTGATTGTGGCTACGTCTCCTGAGCTGTTATAACTGTCCTCTATCTCCTTTATGTTGCAGAGGGTGGAGCAGGCCTCAGAGTTTGCTGTGTGTGAGTGTGAGCACTGATTGTGGCTACGTCTCCTGAGCTGTGATCACTGTCCTCTATGTTGCAGAGGGTGGAGCAGGCCTCAGAGTTTGCTGTATCTGAGTGTGAGCACTGATTGTGGCTACGTCTCCTGAGCTGTTATAACTGTCCTCTATGCTGCAGAGGGTGGAGCAGGCCTCAGAGTTTGCTGTATCTGAGTGTGAGCACTGATTGTGGCTACGTCTCCTGAGCTGTGATCACTGTCCTCTATCCTGCAGAGGGTGGAGCAGGCCTCAGCGTTTGCTGTATCTGAGTGTGAGCAGTGATTGTGGCTACGTCCCCTGAGCTGTTATAACTGACCTCTATGTCCTCTATGCTGCAGAGGGTGGAGCAGGTCTCAGTGTTTTCTGTATATGAGTGTGAGCAGTGATTGTGGCTACGTCTCCTGAGCTGTTATAACTGTCCTCTATGTCCTCTATGCTGCAGAGGGTGGAGCAGACCTCAGTGTTTGCTGTGTATCTGAGTGTGAGCACTGATTGTGGCTACGTCTCCTGAGCTGTGATCACTGTCCTCTATCCTGCAGAGGGTGGAGCAGGCCTCAGCGTTTGCTGTATCTGAGTGTGAGCAGTGATTGTGGCTACGTCCCCTGAGTTGTTATAACTGACCTCTATGTCCTCTATGCTGCAGAGGGTGGAGCAGGTCTCAGTGTTTTCTGTATATGAGTGTGAGCAGTGATTGTGGCTACGTCTCCTGAGCTGTTATAACTGTCCTCTATGTCCTCTATGCTGCAGAGGGTGGAGCAGACCTCAGTGTTTGCTGTGTATCTGAGTGTGAGCACTGATTGTGGCTACGTCTCCTGAGCTGTGATCACTGTCCTCTATCCTGCAGAGGGTGGAGCAGGCCTCAGCGTTTGCTGTATCTGAGTGTGAGCAGTGATTGTGGCTACGTCCCCTGAGCTGTTATAACTGTCCTCTATGCTGCAGAGGGTGGAGCAGGTCTCAGCGTTTGCTGTATCTGAGTGTGAGCAGTGATTGTGGCTACGTCTCTTGAGCTATAACTGTCCTCTATGTCCTCTATGCTGCAGAGGGTGGAGCAGGCCTCAGAGTTTGCTGTATATGAGTGTGAGCACTGATTGTGGCTATGTCCCCTGACCTGTGATAACTGTCCTCTATGCTGCAGAGGGTGGAGCAGGCCTCAGAGTTTGCTGTATATGAGTGTGAGCACTGATTGTGGCTATGTCTCCTGAGCTGTTATAACTGTCGTCTATGTCCTCTATGCTGCAGAGGGTGGAGCAGGCCTCAGAGTTTGCTGTATATGAGTGTGAGCACTGATTGTGGCTATGTCTCCTGAGCTGTTATAACTGTCCTCTATGCTGCAGAGGGTGGAGCAGGTCTCAGTGTTTTCTGTACATGAGTGTGAGCAGTGATTGTGGCTATGTCTCCTGAGCTGTTATAACTGTCCTCTATGTCCTCTATGCTGCAGAGGGTGGAGCAGACCTCAGTGTTTGCTGTGTATCTGAGTGTGAGCACTGATTGTGGCTACGTCTCCTGAGCTGTGATCACTGTCCTCTATCCTGCAGAGGGTGGAGCAGGCCTCAGCGTTTGCTGTATCTGAGTGTGAGCAGTGATTGTGGCTACGTCCCCTGAGCTGTTATAACTGACCTCTATGTCCTCTATGCTGCAGAGGGTGGAGCAGGTCTCAGTGTTTTCTGTATATGAGTGTGAGCAGTGATTGTGGCTACGTCTCCTGAGCTGTTATAACTGTCCTCTATGTCCTCTATGCTGCAGAGGGTGGAGCAGACCTCAGTGTTTGCTGTGTATCTGAGTGTGAGCACTGATTGTGGCTACGTCTCCTGAGCTGTGATCACTGTCCTCTATCCTGCAGAGGGTGGAGCAGGCCTCAGCGTTTGCTGTATCTGAGTGTGAGCAGTGATTGTGGCTACGTCCCCTGAGCTGTTATAACTGTCCTCTATGTCCTCTATGCTGCAGAGGGTGGAGCAGGTCTCAGCGTTTGCTGTATCTGAGTGTGAGCAGTGATTGTGGCTACGTCTCCTGAGCTATAACTGTCCTCTATGTCCTCTATGCTGCAGAGGGTGGAGCAGGCCTCAGAGTTTGCTGTATATGAGTGTGAGCACTGATTGTGGCTATGTCCCCTGACCTGTGATAACTGTCCTCTATGCTGCAGAGGGTGGAGCAGGCCTCAGAGTTTGCTGTATATGAGTGTGAGCACTGATTGTGGCTATGTCTCCTGAGCTGTTATAACTGTCCTCTATGTCCTCTATGCTGCAGAGGGTGGAGCAGGCCTCAGCGTTTGCTGTATCTGAGTGTGAGCAGTGATTGTGGCTACGTCCCCTGAGCTGTTATAACTGACCTCTATGTCCTCTATGCTGCAGAGGGTGGAGCAGGTCTCAGTGTTTTCTGTATATGAGTGTGAGCAGTGATTGTGGCTACGTCTCCTGAGCTGTTATAACTGTCCTCTATGTCCTCTATGCTGCAGAGGGTGGAGGAGACCTCAGTGTTTGCTGTGTATCTGAGTGTGAGCACTGATTGTGGCTACGTCTCCTGAGCTGTGATCACTGTCCTCTATCCTGCAGAGGGTGGAGCAGGCCTCAGCGTTTGCTGTATCTGAGTGTGAGCAGTGATTGTGGCTACGTCCCCTGAGCTGTTATAACTGTCCTCTATGTCCTCTATGCTGCAGAGGGTGGAGCAGGTCTCAGCGTTTGCTGTATCTGAGTGTGAGCAGTGATTGTGGCTACGTCTCCTGAGCTATAACTGTCCTCTATGTCCTCTATGCTGCAGAGGGTGGAGCAGGCCTCAGAGTTTGCTGTATATGAGTGTGAGCACTGATTGTGGCTATGTCCCCTGACCTGTGATAACTGTCCTCTATGCTGCAGAGGGTGGAGCAGGCCTCAGAGTTTGCTGTATATGAGTGTGAGCACTGATTGTGGCTATGTCTCCTGAGCTGTTATAACTGTCGTCTATGTCCTCTATGCTGCAGAGGGTGGAGCAGGCCTCAGAGTTTGCTGTATAAGAGTGTGAGCACTGATTGTGGCTATGTCTCCTGAGCTGTTATAACTGTCCTCTATGCTGCAGAGGGTGGAGCAGGTCTCAGTGTTTTCTGTACATGAGTGTGAGCAGTGATTGTGGCTATGTCTCCTGAGCTGTTATAACTGTCCTCTATGTCCTCTATGCTGCAGAGGGTGGAGCAGACCTCAGTGTTTGCTGTGTATCTGAGTGTGAGCACTGATTGTGGCTACGTCTCCTGAGCTGTGATCACTGTCCTCTATCCTGCAGAGGGTGGAGCAGGCCTCAGCGTTTGCTGTATCTGAGTGTGAGCAGTGATTGTGGCTACGTCCCCTGAGCTGTTATAACTGACCTCTATGTCCTCTATGCTGCAGAGGGTGGAGCAGGTCTCAGTGTTTTCTGTATATGAGTGTGAGCAGTGATTGTGGCTACGTCTCCTGAGCTATAACTGTCCTCTATGTCCTCTATGCTGCAGAGGGTGGAGCAGGCCTCAGAGTTTGCTGTATATGAGTGTGAGCACTGATTGTGGCTATGTCCCCTGACCTGTGATAACTGTCCTCTATGCTGCAGAGGGTGGAGCAGGCCTCAGCGTTTGCTGTATCTGAGTGTGAGCAGTGATTGTGGCTACGTCCCCTGAGCTGTTATAACTGTCCTCTATGTCCTCTATGCTGCAGAGGGTGGAGCAGGTCTCAGCGTTTGCTGTATCTGAGTGTGAGCAGTGATTGTGGCTACGTCTCCTGAGCTATAACTGTCCTCTATGTCCTCTATGCTGCAGAGGGTGGAGCAGGCCTCAGAGTTTGCTGTATATGAGTGTGAGCACTGATTGTGGCTATGTCCCCTGACCTGTGATAACTGTCCTCTATGCTGCAGAGGGTGGAGCAGGCCTCAGAGTTTGCTGTATATGAGTGTGAGCACTGATTGTGGCTATGTCTCCTGAGCTGTTATAACTGTCGTCTATGTCCTCTATGCTGCAGAGGGTGGAGCAGGCCTCAGAGTTTGCTGTATATGAGTGTGAGCACTGATTGTGGCTATGTCTCCTGAGCTGTGATCACTGTCCTCTATCCTGCAGAGGGTGGAGCAGGCCTCAGCGTTTGCTGTATCTGAGTGTGAGCAGTGATTGTGGCTACGTCCCCTGAGCTGTTATAACTGACCTCTATGTCCTCTATGCTGCAGAGGGTGGAGCAGGTCTCAGTGTTTTCTGTATATGAGTGTGAGCAGTGATTGTGGCTACGTCTCCTGAGCTGTTATAACTGTCCTCTATGTCCTCTATGCTGCAGAGGGTGGAGCAGACCTCAGTGTTTGCTGTGTATCTGAGTGTGAGCACTGATTGTGGCTACGTCTCCTGAGCTGTGATCACTGTCCTCTATCCTGCAGAGGGTGGAGCAGGCCTCAGCGTTTGCTGTATCTGAGTGTGAGCAGTGATTGTGGCTACGTCCCCTGAGCTGTTATAACTGTCCTCTATGTCCTCTATGCTGCAGAGGGTGGAGCAGGTCTCAGCGTTTGCTGTATCTGAGTGTGAGCAGTGATTGTGGCTACGTCTCCTGAGCTATAACTGTCCTCTATGTCCTCTATGCTGCAGAGGGTGGAGCAGGCCTCAGAGTTTGCTGTATATGAGTGTGAGCACTGATTGTGGCTATGTCCCCTGACCTGTGATAACTGTCCTCTATGCTGCAGAGGGTGGAGCAGGCCTCAGAGTTTGCTGTATATGAGTGTGAGCACTGATTGTGGCTATGTCTCCTGAGCTGTTATAACTGTCCTCTATGTCCTCTATGCTGCAGAGGGTGGAGCAGGCCTCAGCGTTTGCTGTATCTGAGTGTGAGCAGTGATTGTGGCTACGTCCCCTGAGCTGTTATAACTGACCTCTATGTCCTCTATGCTGCAGAGGGTGGAGCAGGTCTCAGTGTTTTCTGTATATGAGTGTGAGCAGTGATTGTGGCTACGTCTCCTGAGCTGTTATAACTGTCCTCTATGTCCTCTATGCTGCAGAGGGTGGAGGAGACCTCAGTGTTTGCTGTGTATCTGAGTGTGAGCACTGATTGTGGCTACGTCTCCTGAGCTGTGATCACTGTCCTCTATCCTGCAGAGGGTGGAGCAGGCCTCAGCGTTTGCTGTATCTGAGTGTGAGCAGTGATTGTGGCTACGTCCCCTGAGCTGTTATAACTGTCCTCTATGTCCTCTATGCTGCAGAGGGTGGAGCAGGTCTCAGCGTTTGCTGTATCTGAGTGTGAGCAGTGATTGTGGCTACGTCTCCTGAGCTATAACTGTCCTCTATGTCCTCTATGCTGCAGAGGGTGGAGCAGGCCTCAGAGTTTGCTGTATATGAGTGTGAGCACTGATTGTGGCTATGTCCCCTGACCTGTGATAACTGTCCTCTATGCTGCAGAGGGTGGAGCAGGCCTCAGAGTTTGCTGTATATGAGTGTGAGCACTGATTGTGGCTATGTCTCCTGAGCTGTTATAACTGTCGTCTATGTCCTCTATGCTGCAGAGGGTGGAGCAGGCCTCAGAGTTTGCTGTATAAGAGTGTGAGCACTGATTGTGGCTATGTCTCCTGAGCTGTTATAACTGTCCTCTATGCTGCAGAGGGTGGAGCAGGTCTCAGCGTTTGCTGTATCTGAGTGTGAGCAGTGATTGTGGCTACGTCTCCTGAGCTATAACTGTCCTCTATGTCCTCTATGCTGCAGAGGGTGGAGCAGGCCTCAGAGTTTGCTGTATATGAGTGTGAGCACTGATTGTGGCTATGTCCCCTGACCTGTGATAACTGTCCTCTATGCTGCAGAGGGTGGAGCAGGCCTCAGAGTTTGCTGTATATGAGTGTGAGCACTGATTGTGGCTATGTCTCCTGAGCTGTTATAACTGTCGTCTATGTCCTCTATGCTGCAGAGGGTGGAGCAGGCCTCAGAGTTTGCTGTATATGAGTGTGAGCACTGATTGTGGCTATGTCTCCTGAGCTGTTATAACTGTCCTCTATGCTGCAGAGAGGGTGGAGCAGGTCTCAGTGTTTTCTGTACATGAGTGTGAGCAGTGATTGTGGCTATGTCTCCTGAGCTGTTATAACTGTCCTCTATGTCCTCTATGCTGCAGAGGGTGGAGCAGACCTCAGTGTTTGCTGTGTATCTGAGTGTGAGCACTGATTGTGGCTACGTCTCCTGAGCTGTGATCACTGTCCTCTATCCTGCAGAGGGTGGAGCAGGCCTCAGCGTTTGCTGTATCTGAGTGTGAGCATTGATTGTGGCTACGTCCCCTGAGCTGTTATAACTGACCTCTATGTCCTCTATGCTGCAGAGGGTGGAGCAGGTCTCAGTGTTTTCTGTATATGAGTGTGAGCAGTGATTGTGGCTACGTCTCCTGAGCTGTTATAACTGTCCTCTATGTCCTCTATGCTGCAGAGGGTGGAGCAGACCTCAGTGTTTGCTGTGTATCTGAGTGTGAGCACTGATTGTGGCTACGTCTCCTGAGCTGTGATCACTGTCCTCTATCCTGCAGAGGGTGGAGCAGGCCTCAGCGTTTGCTGTATCTGAGTGTGAGCAGTGATTGTGGCTACGTCCCCTGAGCTGTTATAACTGACCTCTATGTCCTCTATGCTGCAGAGGGTGGAGCAGGTCTCAGTGTTTTCTGTATATGAGTGTGAGCAGTGATTGTGGCTACGTCTCCTGAGCTATAACTGTCCTCTATGTCCTCTATGCTGCAGAGGGTGGAGCAGGCCTCAGAGTTTGCTGTATATGAGTGTGAGCACTGATTGTGGCTATGTCCCCTGACCTGTGATAACTGTCCTCTATGCTGCAGAGGGTGGAGCAGGCCTCAGCGTTTGCTGTATCTGAGTGTGAGCAGTGATTGTGGCTACGTCCCCTGAGCTGTTATAACTGTCCTCTATGTCCTCTATGCTGCAGAGGGTGGAGCAGGTCTCAGCGTTTGCTGTATCTGAGTGTGAGCAGTGATTGTGGCTACGTCTCCTGAGCTATAACTGTCCTCTATGTCCTCTATGCTGCAGAGGGTGGAGCAGGCCTCAGAGTTTGCTGTATATGAGTGTGAGCACTGATTGTGGCTATGTCCCCTGACCTGTGATAACTGTCCTCTATGCTGCAGAGGGTGGAGCAGGCCTCAGAGTTTGCTGTATATGAGTGTGAGCACTGATTGTGGCTATGTCTCCTGAGCTGTTATAACTGTCGTCTATGTCCTCTATGCTGCAGAGGGTGGAGCAGGCCTCAGAGTTTGCTGTATATGAGTGTGAGCACTGATTGTGGCTATGTCTCCTGAGCTGTTATAACTGTCCTCTATGCTGCAGAGAGGGTGGAGCAGGTCTCAGTGTTTTCTGTACATGAGTGTGAGCAGTGATTGTGGCTATGTCTCCTGAGCTGTTATAACTGTCCTCTATGTCCTCTATGCTGCAGAGGGTGGAGCAGACCTCAGTGTTTGCTGTGTATCTGAGTGTGAGCACTGATTGTGGCTACGTCTCCTGAGCTGTGATCACTGTCCTCTATGCTGCAGAGGGTGGAGCAGGTCTCAGCGTTTGCTGTAACTGAGTGTGAGCAGTGATTGTGGCTACGTCTCCTGAGCTATAACTGTCCTCTATGTCCTCTATGCTGCAGAGGGTGGAGCAGGCCTCAGAGTTTGCTGTATATGAGTGTGAGCACTGATTGTGGCTATGTCCCCTGACCTGTGATAACTGTCCTCTATGCTGCAGAGGGTGGAGCAGGCCTCAGAGTTTGCTGTATATGAGTGTGAGCACTGATTGTGGCTATGTCTCCTGAGCTGTTATAACTGTCGTCTATGTCCTCTATGCTGCAGAGGGTGGAGCAGGCCTCAGAGTTTGCTGTATATGAGTGTGAGCACTGATTGTGGCTATGTCTCCTGAGCTGTTATAACTGTCCTCTATGCTGCAGAGGGTGGAGCAGGTCTCAGTGTTTTCTGTACATGAGTGTGAGCAGTGATTGTGGCTATGTCTCCTGAGCTGTTATAACTGTCCTCTATGCTGCAGAGGGTGGAGCAGGCCTCAGTGTTTGCTGTGTGTGAGTGTGAGCACTGATTGTGGCTATGTCTCCTGAGCTGTTATAACTGTCCTCTATGCTGCAGAGGGTGGAGCAGACCTCAGTGTTTGCTGTGTATCTGAGTGTGAGCACTGATTGTGGCTACGTCTCCTGAGCTGTGATCACTGTCCTCTATCCTGCAGAGGGTGGAGCAGGCCTCAGCGTTTGCTGTATCAGAGTGTGAGCAGTGATTGTGGCTACGTCCCCTGAGCTGTTATAACTGTCCTCTATGTCCTCTATGCTGCAGAGGGTGGAGCAGGTCTCAGCGTTTGCTGTATCTGAGTGTGAGCAGTGATTGTGGCTACGTCTCCTGAGCTATAACTGTCCTCTATGTCCTCTATGCTGCAGAGGGTGGAGCAGGCCTCAGAGTTTGCTGTATATGAGTGTGAGCACTGATTGTGGCTATGTCCCCTGACCTGTGATAACTGTCCTCTATGCTGCAGAGGGTGGAGCAGGCCTCAGAGTTTGCTGTATCTGAGTGTGAGCACTGATTGTGGCTACGTCTCCTGAGCTGTGATCACTGTCCTCTATCCTGCAGAGGGTGGAGCAGGCCTCAGCGTTTGCTGTATCTGAGTGTGAGCAGTGATTGTGGCTACGTCCCCTGAGCTGTTATAACTGACCTCTATGTCCTCTATGCTGCAGAGGGTGGAGCAGGTCTCAGTGTTTTCTGTACATGAGTGTGAGCAGTGATTGTGGCTACGTCTCCTGAGCTGTTATAACTGTCCTCTATGTCCTCTATGTTGCAGAGGGTGGAGCAGGCCTCAGAGTTTGCTGTATCTGAGTGTGAGCACTGATTGTGGCTACGTCTCCTGAGCTGTTATAACTGTCCTCTATGTTCTCTATGTTGCAGAGGGTGGAGCAGGCCTCAGTGTTTGCTGTGTGTGAGTGTGAGCAGTGATTGTGGCTACGTCTCCTGAGCTGTTATAACTGTCTTCTATGTCCTCTATGTTGCAGAGGGTGGAGCAGGCCTCAGAGTTTGCTGTATCTGAGTGTGAGCACTGATTGTGGCTACATCTCCTGAGCTGTTATAACTGTCCTCTATGCTGCAGAGGGTGGAGCAGGCCTCAGAGTTTGCTGTATCTGAGTGTGAGCACTGATTGTGGCTACGTCTCCTGAGCTGTGATCACTGTCCTCTATCCTGCAGAGGGTGGAGCAGGCCTCAGCGTTTGCTGTATCTGAGTGTGAGCAGTGATTGTGGCTACGTCCCCTGAGCTGTTATAACTGACCTCTATGTCCTCTATGCTGCAGAGGGTGGAGCAGGTCTCAGTGTTTTCTGTATATGAGTGTGAGCAGTGATTGTGGCTACGTCTCCTGAGCTGTTATAACTGTCCTCTATGTCCTCTATGTTGCAGAGGGTGGAGCAGGCCTCAGAGTTTGCTGTATCTGAGTGTGAGCAGTGATTGTGGCTACGTCCCCTGAGCTGTTATAACTGACCTCTATGTCCTCTATGCTGCAGAGGGTGGAGCAGGTCTCAGTGTTTTCTGTATATGAGTGTGAGCAGTGATTGTGGCTACGTCTCCTGAGCTGTTATAACTGTCCTCTATGTTGCAGAGGGTGGAGCAGGCCTCAGTGTTTGCTGTGTGTGAGTGTGAGCAGTGATTGTGGCTACGTCTCCTGAGCTGTTATAACTGTCCTCTATGTTGCAGAGGGTGGAGCAGGCCTCAGAGTTTGCTGTATCTGAGTGTGAGCACTGATTGTGGCTACGTCTCCTGAGCTGTTATAACTGTCCTCTATGCTGCAGAGGGTGGAGCAGGCCTCAGAGTTTGCTGTATCTGAGTGTGAGCACTGATTGTGGCTACGTCTCCTGAGCTGTGATCACTGTCCTCTATCCTGCAGAGGGTGGAGCAGGCCTCAGCGTTTGCTGTATCTGAGTGTGAGCAGTGATTGTGGCTACGTCCCCTGAGCTGTTATAACTGACCTCTATGTCCTCTATGCTGCAGAGGGTGGAGCAGGTCTCAGTGTTTTCTGTATATGAGTGTGAGCAGTGATTGTGGCTACGTCTCATGAGCTGTTATAACTGTCCTCTATGTCCCCTATGTTGCAGAGGGTGGAGCAGGCCTCAGTGTTTGCTGTGTGTGAGTGTGAGCACTGATTGTGGCTACGTCTCCTGAGCTGTTATAACTGTCCTCTATGTCCTCTATGTTGCAGAGGGTGGAGCAGGCCTCAGAGTTTGCTGTATCTGAGTGTGAGCACTGATTGTGGCTACGTCTCCTGAGCTGTTATAACTGTCCTCTATGCTGCAGAGGGTGGAGCAGGCCTCAGAGTTTGCTGTATCTGAGTGTGAGCACTGATTGTGGCTACGTCTCCTGAGCTGTGATCACTGTCCTCTATCCTGCAGAGGGTGGAGCAGGCCTCAGCGTTTGCTGTATCTGAGTGTGAGCAGTGATTGTGGCTACGTCCCCTGAGCTGTTATAACTGACCTCTATGTCCTCTATGCTGCAGAGGGTGGAGCAGGTCTCAGTGTTTTCTGTATATGAGTGTGAGCAGTGATTGTGGCTACGTCTCCTGAGCTGTTATAACTGTCCTCTATGTCCTCTATGTTGCAGAGGGTGGAGCAGGCCTCAGAGTTTGCTGTGTGTGAGTGTGAGCACTGATTGTGGCTACGTCTCCTGAGCTGTGATCACTGTCCTCTATGTCCTCTATGTTGCAGAGGGTGGAGCAGGCCTCAGAGTTTGCTGTATCTGAGTGTGAGCACTGATTGTGGCTACGTCTCCTGAGCTGTTATAACTGTCCTCTATGCTGCAGAGGGTGGAGCAGGCCTCAGAGTTTGCTGTATCTGAGTGTGAGCACTGATTGTGGCTACGTCTCCTGAGCTGTGATCACTGTCCTCTATCCTGCAGAGGGTGGAGCAGGCCTCAGCGTTTGCTGTATCTGAGTGTGAGCAGTGATTGTGGCTACGTCCCCTGAGCTGTTATAACTGACCTCTATGTCCTCTATGCTGCAGAGGGTGGAGCAGGTCTCAGTGTTTTCTGTATATGAGTGTGAGCAGTGATTGTGGCTACGTCTCCTGAGCTGTTATAACTGTCCTCTATGTCCTTTATGTTGCAGAGGGTGGAGCAGGCCTCAGAGTTTGCTGTGTGTGAGTGTGAGCACTGATTGTGGCTACGTCTCCTGAGCTGTGATCACTGTCCTCTATGTTGCAGAGGGTGGAGCAGGCCTCAGAGTTTGCTGTATCTGAGTGTGAGCACTGATTGTGGCTACGTCTCCTGAGCTGTTATAACTGTCCTCTATGCTGCAGAGGGTGGAGCAGGCCTCAGAGTTTGCTGTATCTGAGTGTGAGCACTGATTGTGGCTACGTCTCCTGAGCTGTGATCACTGTCCTCTATCCTGCAGAGGGTGGAGCAGGCCTCAGCGTTTGCTGTATCTGAGTGTGAGCAGTGATTGTGGCTACGTCCCCTGAGCTGTTATAACTGACCTCTATGTCCTCTATGCTGCAGAGGGTGGAGCAGGTCTCAGTGTTTTCTGTATATGAGTGTGAGCAGTGATTGTGGCTACGTCTCCTGAGCTGTTATAACTGTCCTCTATGTCCTCTATGCTGCAGAGGGTGGAGCAGACCTCAGTGTTTGCTGTGTATCTGAGTGTGAGCACTGATTGTGGCTACGTCTCCTGAGCTGTGATCACTGTCCTCTATCCTGCAGAGGGTGGAGCAGGCCTCAGCGTTTGCTGTATCTGAGTGTGAGCAGTGATTGTGGCTACGTCCCCTGAGCTGTTATAACTGTCCTCTATGTCCTCTATGCTGCAGAGGGTGGAGCAGGTCTCAGCGTTTGCTGTATCTGAGTGTGAGCAGTGATTGTGGCTACGTCTCCTGAGCTATAACTGTCCTCTATGTCCTCTATGCTGCAGAGGGTGGAGCAGGCCTCAGAGTTTGCTGTATATGAGTGTGAGCACTGATTGTGGCTATGTCCCCTGACCTGTGATAACTGTCCTCTATGCTGCAGAGGGTGGAGCAGGTCTCAGTGTTTTCTGTACATGAGTGTGAGCAGTGATTGTGGCTATGTCTCCTGAGCTGTTATAACTGTCCTCTATGTCCTCTATGCTGCAGAGGGTGGAGCAGACCTCAGTGTTTGCTGTGTATCTGAGTGTGAGCACTGATTGTGGCTACGTCTCCTGAGCTGTGATCACTGTCCTCTATCCTGCAGAGGGTGGAGCAGGCCTCAGCGTTTGCTGTATCTGAGTGTGAGCAGTGATTGTGGCTACGTCCCCTGAGCTGTTATAACTGACCTCTATGTCCTCTATGCTGCAGAGGGTGGAGCAGGTCTCAGTGTTTTCTGTATATGAGTGTGAGCAGTGATTGTGGCTACGTCTCCTGAGCTGTTATAACTGTCCTCTATGTCCTCTATGTTGCAGAGGGTGGAGCAGGCCTCAGAGTTTGCTGTATCTGAGTGTGAGCAGTGATTGTGGCTACGTCCCCTGAGCTGTTATAACTGACCTCTATGTCCTCTATGCTGCAGAGGGTGGAGCAGGTCTCAGTGTTTTCTGTATATGAGTGTGAGCAGTGATTGTGGCTACGTCTCCTGAGCTGTTATAACTGACCTCTATGTCCTCTATGCTGCAGAGGGTGGAGCGGGCCTCAGAGTTTGCTGTATCTGAGTGTGAGCAGTGATTGTGGCTACGTCTCCTGAGCTGTTATAACTGTCCTCTATGTCCTCTATGCTGCAGAGGGTGGAGCAGGTCTCAGCGTTTGCTGTGTGTGTGAGCACTGATTGTGGCTACGTCCCCTGACCTGTTATAACTGTCCTCTATGTCCTCTATGCTGCAGAGGGTGGAGCAGACCTCAGTGTTTGCTGTGTATCTGAGTGTGAGCACTGATTGTGGCTACGTCTCCTGAGCTGTGATCACTGTCCTCTATCCTGCAGAGGGTGGAGCAGGCCTCAGTGTTTGCTGTATCTGAGTGTGAGCACTGATTGTGGCTAAGTCCCCTGAGCTGTGATCACTGTCCTCTATGCTGCAGAGGGTGGAGCATACCTCATCGTTTGCTGTATATGAGTGTGAGCAGTGATTGTGGCTACGTCTCCTGAGCTGTTATAACTGTCCTCTATGTCCTCTATGCTGCAGAGGGTGGAGCAGGCCTCAGAGTTTGCTGTATCTGAGTGTGAGCACTGATTGTGGCTACGTCTCCTGAGCTGTGATCACTGTCCTCTATGCTGCAGAGGGTGGAGCAGGCCTTAGCGTTTGCTGTATCTGAGTGTGAGCAGTGATTGTGGCTAAGTCCCCTGAGCTGTGATCACTGACCTCTATGTCCTCTATGCTGCAGAGGGTGGAGCAGGCCTCAGAGTTTGCTGTATCTGAGTGTGAGCACTGTTTGTGGCTACATCTCCTGAGCTGTGATCACTGTCCTCTATGCTGCAGAGGGTGGAGCAGGCCTTAGCGTTTGCTGTATCTGAGTGTGAGCACTGATTGTGGCTAAGTCCCCTGAGCTGTGATCACTGACCTCTATGTCCTCTATGCTGCAGAGGGTGGAGCAGGCCTCAGAGTTTGCTGTATCTGAGTGTGAGCACTGATTGTGGCTACGTCTCCTGAGCTGTGATCACTGTCCTCTATGCTGCAGAGGGTGGAGCAGGCCTTAGCGTTTGCTGTATCTGAGTGTGAGCACTGATTGTGGCTAAGTCCCCTGAGCTGTGATCACTGACCTCTATGTCCTCTATGCTGCAGAGGGTGGAGCAGGCCTCAGTGTTTGCTGTATCTGAGTGTGAGCACTGATTGTGGCTACGTCTCCTGAGCTGTGATCACTGTCCTCTATCCTGCAGAGGGTGGAGCAGGCCTCAGTGTTTGCTGTATCTGAGTGTGAGCACTGATTGTGGCTAAGTCCCCTGAGCTGTGATCACTGTCCTCTATGCTGCAGAGGGTGGAGCAGACCTCTTCGTTTGCTGTATCTGAGTGTGAGCACTGATTGTGGCTACGTCTCCTGACCTGTTATAACTGTCCTCTATGTCCTCTATGCTGCAGAGGGTGGAGCAGACCTCAGTGTTTGCTGTGTATCTGAGTGTGAGCACTGATTGTGGCTACGTCTCCTGAGCTGTGATCACTGTCCTCTATCCTGCAGAGGGTGGAGCAGGCCTCAGCGTTTGCTGTATCTGAGTGTGAGCAGTGATTGTGGCTACGTCCCCTGACCTGTGATCACTGACCTCTATGTCCTCTATGCTGCAGAGGGTGGAGCAGGCCTCAGTGTTTGCTGTATCTGAGTGTGAGCACTGATTGTGGCTATGTCTCCTGAGCTGTTATAACTGTCCTCTATGCTGCAGAGGGTGGAGCAGACCTCAGTGTTTGCTGTGTATCTGAGTGTGAGCACTGATTGTGGCTACGTCTCCTGAGCTATAACTGTCCTCTATGTCCTCTATGCTGCAGAGGGTGGAGCAGGCCTCAGAGTTTGCTGTATCTTGAGTGTGAGCACTGATTGTGGCTACGTCTCCTGAGCTGTGATCACTGTCCTCTATCCTGCAGAGGGTGGAGCAGGCCTCAGCGTTTGCTGTATCTGAGTGTGAGCAGTGATTGTGGCTACGTCCCCTGAGCTGTTATAACTGACCTCTATGTCCTCTATGCTGCAGAGGGTGGAGCAGGTCTCAGTGTTTTCTGTATATGAGTGTGAGCAGTGATTGTGGCTACGTCTCCTGAGCTGTTATAACTGTCCTCTATGTCCTCTATGTTGCAGAGGGTGGAGCAGGCCTCAGAGTTTGCTGTATCTGAGTGTGAGCACTGATTGTGGCTACGTCTCCTGAGCTGTTATAACTGTCCTCTATGTCCTCTATGTTGCAGAGGGTGGAGCAGGCCTCAGTGTTTGCTGTGTGTGAGTGTGAGCAGTGATTGTGGCTACGTCTCCTGAGCTGTTATAACTGTCCTCTATGTCCTCTATGTTGCAGAGGGTGGAGCAGGCCTCAGAGTTTGCTGTATCTGAGTGTGAGCACTGATTGTGGCTACGTCTCGTGAGCTGTTATAACTTTCCTCTATGCTGCAGAGGGTGGAGCAGGCCTCAGAGTTTGCTGTATCTGAGTGTGAGCACTGATTGTGGCTACGTCTCCTGAGCTGTGATCACTGTCCTCTATCCTGCAGAGGGTGGAGCAGGCCTCAGCGTTTGCTGTATCTGAGTGTGAGCAGTGATTGTGGCTACGTCCCCTGAGCTGTTATAACTGACCTCTATGTCCTCTATGCTGCAGAGGGTGGAGCAGGTCTCAGTGTTTTCTGTATATGAGTGTGAGCAGTGATTGTGGCTACGTCTTCTGAGCTGTTATAACTGTCCTCTATGTCCTCTATGTTGCAGAGGGTGGAGCAGGCCTCAGTGTTTGCTGTGTGTGAGTGTGAGCAGTGATTGTGGCTACGTCTCCTGAGCTGTTATAACTGTCCTCTATGTTGCAGAGGGTGGAGCAGGCCTCAGAGTTTGCTGTATCTGAGTGTGAGCACTGATTGTGGCTACGTCTCCTGAGCTGTTATAACTGTCCTCTATGCTGCAGAGGGTGGAGCAGGCCTCAGAGTTTGCTGTATCTGAGTGTGAGCACTGATTGTGGCTACGTCTCCTGAGCTGTGATCACTGTCCTCTATCCTGCAGAGGGTGGAGCAGGCCTCAGCGTTTGCTGTATCTGAGTGTGAGCAGTGATTGTGGCTACGTCCCCTGAGCTGTTATAACTGACCTCTATGTCCTCTATGCTGCAGAGGGTGGAGCAGGTCTCAGTGTTTTCTGTATATGAGTGTGAGCAGTGATTGTGGCTACGTCTCCTGAGCTGTTATAACTGTCCTCTATGTCGCAGAGGGTGGAGCAGGCCTCAGAGTTTGCTGTATCTGAGTGTGAGCACTGATTGTGGCTACGTCTCCTGAGCTGTGATCACTGTCCTCTATGTCCTCTATGTTGCAGAGGGTGGAGCAGGCCTCAGAGTTTGCTGTATCTGAGTGTGAGCACTGATTGTGGCTACGTCTCCTGAGCTGTTATAACTGTCCTCTATGCTGCAGAGGGTGGAGCAGGCCTCAGAGTTTGCTGTATCTGAGTGTGAGCACTGATTGTGGCTACGTCTCCTGAGCTGTGATCACTGTCCTCTATCCTGCAGAGGGTGGAGCAGGCCTCAGCGTTTGCTGTATCTGAGTGTGAGCAGTGATTGTGGCTACGTCCCCTGAGCTGTTATAACTGACCTCTATGTCCTCTATGCTGCAGAGGGTGGAGCAGGTCTCAGTGTTTTCTGTATATGAGTGTGAGCAGTGATTGTGGCTACGTCTCCTGAGCTGTTATAACTGTCCTCTATCTCCTTTATGTTGCAGAGGGTGGAGCAGGCCTCAGAGTTTGCTGTGTGTGAGTGTGAGCACTGATTGTGGCTACGTCTCCTGAGCTGTGATCACTGTCCTCTATGTTGCAGAGGGTGGAGCAGGCCTCAGAGTTTGCTGTATCTGAGTGTGAGCACTGATTGTGGCTACGTCTCCTGAGCTGTTATAACTGTCCTCTATGCTGCAGAGGGTGGAGCAGGCCTCAGAGTTTGCTGTATCTGAGTGTGAGCACTGATTGTGGCTACGTCTCCTGAGCTGTGATCACTGTCCTCTATCCTGCAGAGGGTGGAGCAGGCCTCAGCGTTTGCTGTATCTGAGTGTGAGCAGTGATTGTGGCTACGTCCCCTGAGCTGTTATAACTGACCTCTATGTC
The DNA here is from genome assembly GCA_031769625.1 of Taudactylus pleione. Taxonomy (NCBI): domain Eukaryota; kingdom Metazoa; phylum Chordata; class Amphibia; order Anura; family Myobatrachidae; genus Taudactylus; species Taudactylus pleione. Next base: position 3,026,519 of record JAUIMM010000522.1, on the reverse strand, counting down.
CTCTATGCTGCAGAGGGTGGAGCAGGTCTCAGTGTTTTCTGTATATGAGTGTGAGCAGTGATTGTGGCTACGTCTCCTGAGCTGTTATAACTGTCCTCTATGTCCTCTATGCTGCAGAGGGTGGAGCAGACCTCAGTGTTTGCTGTGTATCTGAGTGTGAGCACTGATTGTGGCTACGTCTCCTGAGCTGTGATCACTGTCCTCTATCCTGCAGAGGGTGGAGCAGGCCTCAGCGTTTGCTGTATCTGAGTGTGAGCAGTGATTGTGGCTACGTCCCCTGAGCTGTTATAACTGACCTCTATGTCCTCTATGCTGCAGAGGGTGGAGCAGGTCTCAGTGTTTTCTGTATATGAGTGTGAGCAGTGATTGTGGCTACGTCTCCTGAGCTGTTATAACTGTCCTCTATGTCCTCTATGCTGCAGAGGGTGGAGCAGACCTCAGTGTTTGCTGTGTATCTGAGTGTGAGCACTGATTGTGGCTACGTCTCCTGAGCTGTGATCACTGTCCTCTATCCTGCAGAGGGTGGAGCAGGCCTCAGCGTTTGCTGTATCTGATTGTGAGCAGTGATTGTGGCTACGTCCCCTGAGCTGTTATAACTGTCCTCTATGCTGCAGAGGGTGGAGCAGGTCTCAGCGTTTGCTGTATCTGAGTGTGAGCAGTGATTGTGGCTACGTCCCCTGAGCTGTTATAACTGTCCTCTATGTCCTCTATGCTGCAGAGGGTGGAGCAGGTCTCAGCGTTTGCTGTATCTGAGTGTGAGCAGTGATTGTGGCTACGTCTCCTGAGCTATAACTGTCCTCTATGTCCTCTATGCTGCAGAGGGTGGAGCAGGCCTCAGAGTTTGCTGTATATGAGTGTGAGCACTGATTGTGGCTATGTCCCCTGACCTGTGATAACTGTCCTCTATGCTGCAGAGGATGGAGCAGGCCTCAGAGTTTGCTGTATATGAGTGTGAGCACTGATTGTGGCTATGTCTCCTGAGCTGTTATAACTGTCCTCTATGTCCTCTATGCTGCAGAGGGTGGAGCAGGCCTCAGCGTTTGCTGTATCTGAGTGTGAGCAGTGATTGTGGCTACGTCCCCTGAGCTGTTATAACTGACCTCTATGTCCTCTATGCTGCAGAGGGTGGAGCAGGTCTCAGTGTTTTCTGTATATGAGTGTGAGCAGTGATTGTGGCTACGTCTCCTGAGCTGTTATAACTGTCCTCTATGTCCTCTATGCTGCAGAGGGTGGAGGAGACCTCAGTGTTTGCTGTGTATCTGAGTGTGAGCACTGATTGTGGCTACGTCTCCTGAGCTGTGATCACTGTCCTCTATCCTGCAGAGGGTGGAGCAGGCCTCAGCGTTTGCTGTATCTGAGTGTGAGCAGTGATTGTGGCTACGTCCCCTGAGCTGTTATAACTGTCCTCTATGTCCTCTATGCTGCAGAGGGTGGAGCAGGTCTCAGCGTTTGCTGTATCTGAGTGTGAGCAGTGATTGTGGCTACGTCTCCTGAGCTATAACTGTCCTCTATGTCCTCTATGCTGCAGAGGGTGGAGCAGGCCTCAGAGTTTGCTGTATATGAGTGTGAGCACTGATTGTGGCTATGTCCCCTGACCTGTGATAACTGTCCTCTATGCTGCAGAGGGTGGAGCAGGCCTCAGAGTTTGCTGTATATGAGTGTGAGCACTGATTGTGGCTATGTCTCCTGAGCTGTTATAACTGTCGTCTATGTCCTCTATGCTGCAGAGGGTGGAGCAGGCCTCAGAGTTTGCTGTATAAGAGTGTGAGCACTGATTGTGGCTATGTCTCCTGAGCTGTTATAACTGTCCTCTATGCTGCAGAGGGTGGAGCAGGTCTCAGTGTTTTCTGTACATGAGTGTGAGCAGTGATTGTGGCTATGTCTCCTGAGCTGTTATAACTGTCCTCTATGTCCTCTATGCTGCAGAGGGTGGAGCAGACCTCAGTGTTTGCTGTGTATCTGAGTGTGAGCACTGATTGTGGCTACGTCTCCTGAGCTGTGATCACTGTCCTCTATCCTGCAGAGGGTGGAGCAGGCCTCAGCGTTTGCTGTATCTGAGTGTGAGCAGTGATTGTGGCTACGTCCCCTGAGCTGTTATAACTGACCTCTATGTCCTCTATGCTGCAGAGGGTGGAGCAGGTCTCAGTGTTTTCTGTATATGAGTGTGAGCAGTGATTGTGGCTACGTCTCCTGAGCTATAACTGTCCTCTATGTCCTCTATGCTGCAGAGGGTGGAGCAGGCCTCAGAGTTTGCTGTATATGAGTGTGAGCACTGATTGTGGCTATGTCCCCTGACCTGTGATAACTGTCCTCTATGCTGCAGAGGGTGGAGCAGGCCTCAGCGTTTGCTGTATCTGAGTGTGAGCAGTGATTGTGGCTACGTCCCCTGAGCTGTTATAACTGTCCTCTATGTCCTCTATGCTGCAGAGGGTGGAGCAGGTCTCAGCGTTTGCTGTATCTGAGTGTGAGCAGTGATTGTGGCTACGTCTCCTGAGCTATAACTGTCCTCTATGTCCTCTATGCTGCAGAGGGTGGAGCAGGCCTCAGAGTTTGCTGTATATGAGTGTGAGCACTGATTGTGGCTATGTCCCCTGACCTGTGATAACTGTCCTCTATGCTGCAGAGGGTGGAGCAGGCCTCAGAGTTTGCTGTATATGAGTGTGAGCACTGATTGTGGCTATGTCTCCTGAGCTGTTATAACTGTCGTCTATGTCCTCTATGCTGCAGAGGGTGGAGCAGGCCTCAGAGTTTGCTGTATATGAGTGTGAGCACTGATTGTGGCTATGTCTCCTGAGCTGTTATAACTGTCCTCTATGCTGCAGAGAGGGTGGAGCAGGTCTCAGTGTTTTCTGTACATGAGTGTGAGCAGTGATTGTGGCTATGTCTCCTGAGCTGTTATAACTGTCCTCTATGTCCTCTATGCTGCAGAGGGTGGAGCAGACCTCAGTGTTTGCTGTGTATCTGAGTGTGAGCACTGATTGTGGCTACGTCTCCTGAGCTGTGATCACTGTCCTCTATCCTGCAGAGGGTGGAGCAGGCCTCAGCGTTTGCTGTATCTGAGTGTGAGCATTGATTGTGGCTACGTCCCCTGAGCTGTTATAACTGACCTCTATGTCCTCCATGCTGCAGAGGGTGGAGCAGGCCTCAGAGTTTGCTGTATATGAGTGTGAGCACTGATTGTGGCTATGTCTCCTGAGCTGTTATAACTGTCGTCTATGTCCTCTATGCTGCAGAGGGTGGAGCAGGCCTCAGAGTTTGCTGTATATGAGTGTGAGCACTGATTGTGGCTATGTCTCCTGAGCTGTTATAACTGTCCTCTATGCTGCAGAGAGGGTGGAGCAGGTCTCAGTGTTTGCTGTATCAGAGTGTGAGCAGTGATTGTGGCTACGTCCCCTGAGCTGTTATAACTGTCCTCTATGTCCTCTATGCTGCAGAGGGTGGAGCAGGTCTCAGTGTTTTCTGTATATGAGTGTGAGCAGTGATTGTGGCTACGTCTCCTGAGCTGTTATAACTGTCCTCTATGTCCTCTATGCTGCAGAGGGTGGAGGAGACCTCAGTGTTTGCTGTGTATCTGAGTGTGAGCACTGATTGTGGCTACGTCTCCTGAGCTGTGATCACTGTCCTCTATCCTGCAGAGGGTGGAGCAGGCCTCAGCGTTTGCTGTATCTGAGTGTGAGCAGTGATTGTGGCTACGTCCCCTGAGCTGTTATAACTGTCCTCTATGTCCTCTATGCTGCAGAGGGTGGAGCAGGTCTCAGCGTTTGCTGTATCTGAGTGTGAGCAGTGATTGTGGCTACGTCTCCTGAGCTATAACTGTCCTCTATGTCCTCTATGCTGCAGAGGGTGGAGCAGGCCTCAGAGTTTGCTGTATATGAGTGTGAGCACTGATTGTGGCTATGTCCCCTGACCTGTGATAACTGTCCTCTATGCTGCAGAGGGTGGAGCAGGCCTCAGAGTTTGCTGTATATGAGTGTGAGCACTGATTGTGGCTATGTCTCCTGAGCTGTTATAACTGTCCTCTATGTCCTCTATGCTGCAGAGGGTGGAGCAGGCCTCAGCGTTTGCTGTATCTGAGTGTGAGCAGTGATTGTGGCTACGTCCCCTGAGCTGTTATAACTGACCTCTATGTCCTCTATGCTGCAGAGGGTGGAGCAGGTCTCAGTGTTTTCTGTATATGAGTGTGAGCAGTGATTGTGGCTACGTCTCCTGAGCTGTTATAACTGTCCTCTATGTCCTCTATGCTGCAGAGGGTGGAGCAGACCTCAGTGTTTGCTGTGTATCTGAGTGTGAGCACTGATTGTGGCTACGTCTCCTGAGCTGTGATCACTGTCCTCTATCCTGCAGAGGGTGGAGCAGGCCTCAGCGTTTGCTGTATCTGAGTGTGAGCAGTGATTATGGCTACGTCCCCTGAGCTGTTATAACTGTCCTCTATGCTGCAGAGGGTGGAGCAGGTCTCAGCGTTTGCTGTATCTGAGTGTGAGCAGTGATTGTGGCTACGTCTCCTGAGCTATAACTGTCCTCTATGTCCTCTATGCTGCAGAGGGTGGAGCAGGCCTCAGAGTTTGCTGTATATGAGTGTGAGCACTGATTGTGGCTATGTCCCCTGACCTGTGATAACTGTCCTCTATGCTGCAGAGGGTGGAGCAGGCCTCAGAGTTTGCTGTATATGAGTGTGAGCACTGATTGTGGCTATGTCTCCTGAGCTGTTATAACTGTCCTCTATGTCCTCTATGCTGCAGAGGGTGGAGCAGGCCTCAGAGTTTGCTGTATATGAGTGTGAGCACTGATTGTGGCTATGTCTCCTGAGCTGTTATAACTGTCCTCTATGCTGCAGAGGGTGGAGCAGGTCTCAGTGTTTTCTGTACATGAGTGTGAGCAGTGATTGTGGCTATGTCTCCTGAGCTGTTATAACTGTCCTCTATGTCCTCTATGCTGCAGAGGGTGGAGCAGACCTCAGTGTTTGCTGTGTATCTGAGTGTGAGCACTGATTGTGGCTACGTCTCCTGAGCTGTGATCACTGTCCTCTATCCTGCAGAGGGTGGAGCAGGCCTCAGCGTTTGCTGTATCTGAGTGTGAGCAGTGATTGTGGCTACGTCCCCTGAGCTGTTATAACTGACCTCTATGTCCTCTATGCTGCAGAGGGTGGAGCAGGTCTCAGTGTTTTCTGTATATGAGTGTGAGCAGTGATTGTGGCTACGTCTCCTGAGCTGTTATAACTGTCCTCTATGTCCTCTATGCTGCAGAGGGTGGAGCAGACCTCAGTGTTTGCTGTGTATCTGAGTGTGAGCACTGATTGTGGCTACGTCTCCTGAGCTGTGATCACTGTCCTCTATCCTGCAGAGGGTGGAGCAGGCCTCAGCGTTTGCTGTATCTGAGTGTGAGCAGTGATTGTGGCTACGTCCCCTGAGCTGTTATAACTGTCCTCTATGTCCTCTATGCTGCAGAGGGTGGAGCAGGTCTCAGCGTTTGCTGTATCTGAGTGTGAGCAGTGATTGTGGCTACGTCTCCTGAGCTATAACTGTCCTCTATGTCCTCTATGCTGCAGAGGGTGGAGCAGGCCTCAGAGTTTGCTGTATATGAGTGTGAGCACTGATTGTGGCTATGTCCCCTGACCTGTGATAACTGTCCTCTATGCTGCAGAGGGTGGAGCAGGCCTCAGAGTTTGCTGTATATGAGTGTGAGCACTGATTGTGGCTATGTCTCCTGAGCTGTTATAACTGTCCTCTATGTCCTCTATGCTGCAGAGGGTGGAGCAGGCCTCAGCGTTTGCTGTATCTGAGTGTGAGCAGTGATTGTGGCTACGTCCCCTGAGCTGTTATAACTGACCTCTATGTCCTCTATGCTGCAGAGGGTGGAGCAGGTCTCAGTGTTTTCTGTATATGAGTGTGAGCAGTGATTGTGGCTACGTCTCCTGAGCTGTTATAACTGTCCTCTATGTCCTCTATGCTGCAGAGGGTGGAGACCTCAGTGTTTGCTGTGTATCTGAGTGTGAGCACTGATTGTGGCTACGTCTCCTGAGCTGTGATCACTGTCCTCTATCCTGCAGAGGGTGGAGCAGGCCTCAGCGTTTGCTGTATCTGAGTGTGAGCAGTGATTGTGGCTACGTCCCCTGAGCTGTTATAACTGTCCTCTATGTCCTCTATGCTGCAGAGGGTGGAGCAGGTCTCAGCGTTTGCTGTATCTGAGTGTGAGCAGTGATTGTGGCTACGTCTCCTGAGCTATAACTGTCCTCTATGTCCTCTATGCTGCAGAGGGTGGAGCAGGCCTCAGAGTTTGCTGTATATGAGTGTGAGCACTGATTGTGGCTATGTCCCCTGACCTGTGATAACTGTCCTCTATGCTGCAGAGGGTGGAGCAGGCCTCAGAGTTTGCTGTATATGAGTGTGAGCACTGATTGTGGCTATGTCTCCTGAGCTGTTATAACTGTCGTCTATGTCCTCTATGCTGCAGAGGGTGGAGCAGGCCTCAGAGTTTGCTGTATAAGAGTGTGAGCACTGATTGTGGCTATGTCTCCTGAGCTGTTATAACTGTCCTCTATGCTGCAGAGGGTGGAGCAGGTTTCAGTGTTTTCTGTACATGAGTGTGAGCAGTGATTGTGGCTATGTCTCCTGAGCTGTTATAACTGTCCTCTATGTCCTCTATGCTGCAGAGGGTGGAGCAGACCTCAGTGTTTGCTGTGTATCTGAGTGTGAGCACTGATTGTGGCTACGTCTCCTGAGCTGTGATCACTGTCCTCTATCCTGCAGAGGGTGGAGCAGGCCTCAGCGTTTGCTGTATCTGAGTGTGAGTAGTGATTGTGGCTACGTCCCCTGAGCTGTTATAACTGACCTCTATGTCCTCTATGCTGCAGAGGGTGGAGCAGGTGTCAGTGTTTTCTGTATATGAGTGTGAGCAGTGATTGTGGCTACGTCTCCTGAGCTATAACTGTCCTCTATGTCCTCTATGCTGCAGAGGGTGGAGCAGGCCTCAGAGTTTGCTGTATATGAGTGTGAGCACTGATTGTGGCTATGTCCCCTGACCTGTGATAACTGTCCTCTATGCTGCAGAGGGTGGAGCAGGCCTCAGCGTTTGCTGTATCTGAGTGTGAGCAGTGATTGTGGCTACGTCCCCTGAGCTGTTATAACTGTCCTCTATGCTGCAGAGGGTGGAGCAGACCTCAGTGTTTGCTGTGTATCTGAGTGTGAGCACTGATTGTGGCTACGTCTCCTGAGCTGTGATCACTGTCCTCTATCCTGCAGAGGGTGGAGCAGGCCTCAGCGTTTGCTGTATCAGAGTGTGAGCAGTGATTGTGGCTACGTCCCCTGAGCTGTTATAACTGTCCTCTATGTCCTCTATGCTGCAGAGGGTGGAGCAGGTCTCAGCGTTTGCTGTATCTGAGTGTGAGCAGTGATTGTGGCTACGTCTCCTGAGCTATAACTGTCCTCTATGTCCTCTATGCTGCAGAGGGTGGAGCAGGCCTCAGAGTTTGCTGTATATGAGTGTGAGCACTGATTGTGGCTATGTCCCCTGACCTGTGATAACTGTCCTCTATGCTGCAGAGGGTGGAGCAGGCCTCAGAGTTTGCTGTATATGAGTGTGAGCACTGATTGTGGCTATGTCTCCTGAGCTGTTATAACTGTCCTCTATGTCCTCTATGCTGCAGAGGGTGGAGCAGGCCTCAGCGTTTGCTGTATCTGAGTGTGAGCAGTGATTGTGGCTACGTCCCCTGAGCTGTTATAACTGACCTCTATGTCCTCTATGCTGCAGAGGGTGGAGCAGGTCTTAGTGTTTTCTGTATATGAGTGTGAGCAGTGATTGTGGCTACGTCTCCTGAGCTGTTATAACTGTCCTCTATGTCCTCTATGCTGCAGAGGGTGGAGGAGACCTCAGTGTTTGCTGTGTATCTGAGTGTGAGCACTGATTGTGGCTACGTCTCCTGAGCTGTGATCACTGTCCTCTATCCTGCAGAGGGTGGAGCAGGCCTCAGCATTTGCTGTATCTGAGTGTGAGCAGTGATTGTGGCTACGTCCCCTGAGCTGTTATAACTGTCCTCTATGTCCTCTATGCTGCAGAGGGTGGAGCAGGTCTCAGCGTTTGCTGTATCTGAGTGTGAGCAGTGATTGTGGCTACGTCTCCTGAGCTATAACTGTCCTCTATGTCCTCTATGCTGCAGAGGGTGGAGCAGGCCTCAGAGTTTGCTGTATATGAGTGTGAGCACTGATTGTGGCTATGTCCCCTGACCTGTGATAACTGTCCTCTATGCTGCAGAGGGTGGAGCAGGCCTCAGAGTTTGCTGTATATGAGTGTGAGCACTGATTGTGGCTATGTCTCCTGAGCTGTTATAACTGTCGTCTATGTCCTCTATGCTGCAGAGGGTGGAGCAGGCCTCAGAGTTTGCTGTATATGAGTGTGAGCACTGATTGTGGCTATGTCTCCTGAGCTGTTATAACTGTCCTCTATGCTGCAGAGGGTGGAGCAGGTCTCAGTGTTTTCTGTACATGAGTGTGAGCAGTGATTGTGGCTATGTCTCCTGAGCTGTTATAACTGTCCTCTATGTCCTCTATGCTGCAGAGGGTGGAGCAGACCTCAGTGTTTGCTGTGTATCTGAGTGTGAGCACTGATTGTGGCTACGTCTCCTGAGCTGTGATCACTGTCCTCTATCCTGCAGAGGGTGGAGCAGGCCTCAGCGTTTGCTGTATCTGAGTGTGAGCAGTGATTGTGGCTACGTCCCCTGAGCTGTTATAACTGACCTCTATGTCCTCTATGCTGCAGAGGGTGGAGCAGGTCTCAGTGTTTTCTGTATATGAGTGTGAGCAGTGATTGTGGCTACGTCTCCTGAGCTATAACTGTCCTCTATGTCCTCTATGCTGCAGAGGGTGGAGCAGGCCTCAGAGTTTGCTGTATATGAGTGTGAGCACTGATTGTGGCTATGTCCCCTGACCTGTGATAACTGTCCTCTATGCTGCAGAGGGTGGAGCAGGCCTCAGCGTTTGCTGTATCTGAGTGTGAGCAGTGATTGTGGCTACGTCCCCTGAGCTGTTATAACTGTCCTCTATGTCCTCTATGCTGCAGAGGGTGGAGCAGGTCTCAGCGTTTGCTGTATATGAGTGTGAGCACTGATTGTGGCTATGTCTCCTGAGCTGTTATAACTGTCCTCTATGCTGCAGAGGGTGGAGCAGGTCTCAGTGTTTTCTGTACATGAGTGTGAGCAGTGATTGTGGCTATGTCTCCTGAGCTGTTATAACTGTCCTCTATGCTGCAGAGGGTGGAGCAGACCTCAGTGTTTGCTGTGTATCTGAGTGTGAGCACTGATTGTGGCTACGTCTCCTGAGCTGTGATCACTGTCCTCTATCCTGCAGAGGGTGGAGCAGGCCTCAGCGTTTGCTGTATCAGAGTGTGAGCAGTGATTGTGGCTACGTCCCCTGAGCTGTTATAACTGTCCTCTATGTCCTCTATGCTGCAGAGGGTGGAGCAGGTCTCAGCGTTTGCTGTATCTGAGTGTGAGCAGTGATTGTGGCTACGTCTCCTGAGCTATAACTGTCCTCTATGTCCTCTATGCTGCAGAGGGTGGAGCAGGCCTCAGAGTTTGCTGTATATGAGTGTGAGCACTGATTGTGGCTATGTCCCCTGACCTGTGATAACTGTCCTCTATGCTGCAGAGGGTGGAGCAGGCCTCAGAGTTTGCTGTATATGAGTGTGAGCACTGATTGTGGCTATGTCTCCTGAGCTGTTATAACTGTCCTCTATGTCCTCTATGCTGCAGAGGGTGGAGCAGGCCTCAGCGTTTGCTGTATCTGAGTGTGAGCAGTGATTGTGGCTACGTCCCCTGAGCTGTTATAACTGACCTCTATGTCCTCTATGCTGCAGAGGGTGGAGCAGGTCTCAGTGTTTTCTGTATATGAGTGTGAGCAGTGATTGTGGCTACGTCTCCTGAGCTGTTATAACTGTCCTCTATGTCCTCTATGCTGCAGAGGGTGGAGCAGACCTCAGTGTTTGCTGTGTATCTGAGTGTGAGCACTGATTGTGGCTACGTCTCCTGAGCTGTGATCACTGTCCTCTATCCTGCAGAGGGTGGAGCAGGCCTCAGCGTTTGCTGTATCTGAGTGTGAGCAGTGATTGTGGCTACGTCCCCTGAGCTGTTATAACTGTCCTCTATGCTGCAGAGGGTGGAGCAGGTCTCAGCGTTTGCTGTATCTGAGTGTGAGCAGTGATTGTGGCTACGTCTCCTGAGCTATAACTGTCCTCTATGTCCTCTATGCTGCAGAGGGTGGAGCAGGCCTCAGAGTTTGCTGTATATGAGTGTGAGCACTGATTGTGGCTATGTCCCCTGACCTGTGATAACTGTCCTCTATGCTGCAGAGGGTGGAGCAGGCCTCAGAGTTTGCTGTATATGAGTGTGAGCACTGATTGTGGCTATGTCTCCTGAGCTGTTATAACTGTCGTCTATGTCCTCTATGCTGCAGAGGGTGGAGCAGGCCTCAGAGTTTGCTGTATATGAGTGTGAGCACTGATTGTGGCTATGTCTCCTGAGCTGTTATAACTGTCCTCTATGCTGCAGAGGGTGGAGCAGGTCTCAGTGTTTTCTGTACATGAGTGTGAGCAGTGATTGTGGCTATGTCTCCTGAGCTGTTATAACTGTCCTCTATGCTGCAGAGGGTGGAGCAGGCCTCAGTGTTTGCTGTGTGTGAGTGTGAGCACTGATTGTGGCTATGTCTCCTGAGCTGTTATAACTGTCCTCTATGCTGCAGAGGGTGGAGCAGACCTCAGTGTTTGCTGTGTATCTGAGTGTGAGCACTGATTGTGGCTACGTCTCCTGAGCTGTGATCACTGTCCTCTATCCTGCAGAGGGTGGAGCAGGCCTCAGCGTTTGCTGTATCAGAGTGTGAGCAGTGATTGTGGCTACGTCCCCTGAGCTGTTATAACTGTCCTCTATGTCCTCTATGCTGCAGAGGGTGGAGCAGGTCTCAGCGTTTGCTGTATCTGAGTGTGAGCAGTGATTGTGGCTACGTCTCCTGAGCTATAACTGTCCTCTATGTCCTCTATGCTGCAGAGGGTGGAGCAGGCCTCAGAGTTTGCTGTATATGAGTGTGAGCACTGATTGTGGCTATGTCCCCTGACCTGTGATAACTGTCCTCTATGCTGCAGAGGGTGGAGCAGGCCTCAGAGTTTGCTGTATATGAGTGTGAGCACTGATTGTGGCTATGTCTCCTGAGCTGTTATAACTGTCCTCTATGCTGCAGAGGGTGGAGCAGGCCTCAGCGTTTGCTGTATCTGAGTGTGAGCAGTGATTGTGGCTACGTCCCCTGAGCTGTTATAACTGACCTCTATGTCCTCTATGCTGCAGAGGGTGGAGCAGGTCTCAGTGTTTTCTGTATATGAGTGTGAGCAGTGATTGTGGCTACGTCTCCTGAGCTGTTATAACTGTCCTCTATGTCCTCTATGCTGCAGAGGGTGGAGGAGACCTCAGTGTTTGCTGTGTATCTGAGTGTGAGCACTGATTGTGGCTACGTCTCCTGAGCTGTGATCACTGTCCTCTATCCTGCAGAGGGTGGAGCAGGCCTCAGCGTTTGCTGTATCTGAGTGTGAGCAGTGATTGTGGCTACGTCCCCTGAGCTGTTATAACTGTCCTCTATGTCCTCTATGCTGCAGAGGGTGGAGCAGGTCTCAGCGTTTGCTGTATCTGAGTGTGAGCAGTGATTGTGGCTACGTCTCCTGAGCTATAACTGTCCTCTATGTCCTCTATGCTGCAGAGGGTGGAGCAGGCCTCAGAGTTTGCTGTATATGAGTGTGAGCACTGATTGTGGCTATGTCCCCTGACCTGTGATAACTGTCCTCTATGCTGCAGAGGGTGGAGCAGGCCTCAGAGTTTGCTGTATATGAGTGTGAGCACTGATTGTGGCTATGACTCCTGAGCTGTTATAACTGTCGTCTATGTCCTCTATGCTGCAGAGGGTGGAGCAGGCCTCAGAGTTTGCTGTATATGAGTGTGAGCACTGATTGTGGCTATGTCTCCTGAGCTGTTATAACTGTCCTCTATGCTGCAGAGGGTGGAGCAGGTCTCAGTGTTTTCTGTACATGAGTGTGAGCAGTGATTGTGGCTATGTCTCCTGAGCTGTTATAACTGTCCTCTATGTCCTCTATGCTGCAGAGGGTGGAGCAGACCTCAGTGTTTGCTGTGTATCTGAGTGTGAGCACTGATTGTGGCTACGTCTCCTGAGCTGTGATCACTGTCCTCTATCCTGCAGAGGGTGGAGCAGGCCTCAGCGTTTGCTGTATCTGAGTGTGAGCAGTGATTGTGGCTACGTCCCCTGAGCTGTTATAACTGACCTCTATGTCCTCTATGCTGCAGAGGGTGGAGCAGGTCTCAGTGTTTTCTGTATATGAGTGTGAGCAGTGATTGTGGCTACGTCTCCTGAGCTATAACTGTCCTCTATGTCCTCTATGCTGCAGAGGGTGGAGCAGGCCTCAGAGTTTGCTGTATATGAGTGTGAGCACTGATTGTGGCTATGTCCCCTGACCTGTGATAACTGTCCTCTATGCTGCAGAGGGTGGAGCAGGCCTCAGCGTTTGCTGTATCTGAGTGTGAGCAGTGATTGTGGCTACGTCCCCTGAGCTGTTATAACTGTCCTCTATGTTGCAGAGGGTGGAGTAGGTCTCAGCGTTTGCTGTATCTGAGTGTGAGCAGTGATTGTGGCTACGTCTCCTGAGCTATAACTGTCCTCTATGTCCTCTATGCTGCAGAGGGTGGAGCAGGCCTCAGAGTTTGCTGTATATGAGTGTGAGCACTGATTGTGGCTATGTCCCCTGACCTGTGATAACTGTCCTCTATGCTGCAGAGGGTGGAGCAGGCCTCAGAGTTTGCTGTATATGAGTGTGAGCACTGATTGTGGCTATGTCTCCTGAGCTGTTATAACTGTCCTCTATGCTGCAGAGGGTGGAGCAGGTCTCAGTGTTTTCTGTACATGAGTGTGAGCAGTGATTGTGGCTATGTCTCCTGAGCTGTTATAACTGTCCTCTATGCTGCAGAGGGTGGAGCAGACCTCAGTGTTTGCTGTGTATCTGAGTGTGAGCACTGATTGTGGCTACGTCTCCTGAGCTGTGATCACTGTCCTCTATCCTGCAGAGGGTGGAGCAGACCTCAGTGTTTGCTGTATCAGAGTGTGAGCAGTGATTGTGGCTACGTCCCCTGAGCTGTTATAACTGACCTCTATGTCCTCTATGCTGCAGAGGGTGGAGCAGGCCTCAGAGTTTGCTGTATATGAGTGTGAGCACTGATTGTGGCTATGTCTCCTGAGCTGTTATAACTGTCCTCTATGCTGCAGAGGGTGGAGCAGGTCTCAGTGTTTTCTGTACATGAGTGTGAGCAGTGATTGTGGCTATGTCTCCTGAGCTGTTATAACTGTCCTCTATGTCCTCTATGCTGCAGAGGGTGGAGCAGACCTCAGTGTTTGCTGTGTATCTGAGTGTGAGCACTGATTGTGGCTACGTCTCCTGAGCTGTGATCACTGTCCTCTATCCTGCAGAGGGTGGAGCAGGCCTCAGCGTTTGCTGTATCTGAGTGTGAGCAGTGATTGTGGCTACGTCCCCTGAGCTGTTATAACTGACCTCTATGTCCTCTATGCTGCAGAGGGTGGAGCAGGTCTCAGTGTTTTCTGTATATGAGTGTGAGCAGTGATTGTGGCTACGTCTCCTGAGCTATAACTGTCCTCTATGTCCTCTATGCTGCAGAGGGTGGAGCAGGCCTCAGAGTTTGCTGTATATGAGTGTGAGCACTGATTGTGGCTATGTCCCCTGACCTGTGATAACTGTCCTCTATGCTGCAGAGGGTGGAGCAGGCCTCAGCGTTTGCTGTATCTGAGTGTGAGCAGTGATTGTGGCTACGTCCCCTGAGCTGTTATAACTGTCCTCTATGTCCTCTATGCTGCAGAGGGTGGAGCAGGTCTCAGCGTTTGCTGTATCTGAGTGTGAGCAGTGATTGTGGCTACGTCTCCTGAGCTATAACTGTCCTCTATGTCCTCTATGCTGCAGAGGGTGGAGCAGGCCTCAGAGTTTGCTGTATATGAGTGTGAGCACTGATTGTGGCTATGTCCCCTGACCTGTGATAACTGTCCTCTATGCTGCAGAGGGTGGAGCAGGCCTCAGAGTTTGCTGTATATGAGTGTGAGCACTGATTGTGGCTATGTCTCCTGAGCTGTTATAACTGTCGTCTATGTCCTCTATGCTGCAGAGGGTGGAGCAGGCCTCAGAGTTTGCTGTATATGAGTGTGAGCACTGATTGTGGCTATGTCTCCTGAGCTGTTATAACTGTCCTCTATGCTGCACAGGGTGGAGCAGGTCTCAGTGTTTTCTGTACATGAGTGTGAGCAGTGATTGTGGCTATGTCTCCTGAGCTGTTATAACTGTCCTCTATGCTGCAGAGGGTGGAGCAGACCTCAGTGTTTGCTGTGTATCTGAGTGTGAGCACTGATTGTGGCTACGTCTCCTGAGCTGTGATCACTGTCCTCTATCCTGCAGAGGGTGGAGCAGACCTCAGTGTTTGCTGTATCAGAGTGTGAGCAGTGATTGTGGCTACGTCCCCTGAGCTGTTATAACTGTCGTCTATGTCCTCTATGCTGCAGAGGGTGGAGCAGGCCTCAGAGTTTGCTGTATATGAGTGTGAGCACTGATTGTGGCTATGTCTCCTGAGCTGTTATAACTGTCCTCTATGCTGCACAGGGTGGAGCAGGTCTCAGTGTTTTCTGTACATGAGTGTGAGCAGTGATTGTGGCTATGTCTCCTGAGCTGTTATAACTGTCCTCTATGCTGCAGAGGGTGGAGCAGGCCTTAGCGTTTGCTGTACCTGAGTGTGAGCACTGATTGTGGCTAACTCCCCTGAGCTGTGATCACTGACCTCTATGTCCTCTATGCTGCAGAGGGTGGAGCAGACCTCAGTGTTTGCTGTGTATCTGAGTGTGAGCACTGATTGTGGCTACGTCTCCTGAGCTGTGATCACTGTCCTCTATCCTGCAGAGGGTGGAGCAGACCTCAGTGTTTTCTGTATATGAGTGTGAGCACTGATTGTGGCTATGTCTCCTGAGCTGTTATAACTGTCCTCTATGCTGCAGAGGGTGGAGCAGGCCTCAGAGTTTGCTGTGTCTGAAGTGTTTTCCCCCAAGAAGTCAGCGAGCCGTGCACAGAGAGCACCGCGCCCAGCGCTGGACCTGGAATCTACCCATCAGCTCCATGATCACGATGACGCTTACACTGAAGGTATAAACATGACAGGATTGCAGTGTGTGACATTCCCGTGCCCCATCATACACCCTGTGCGCTACATACATATATACTGTATCTGATCATTCTGTCACACTATGAGCTTTTCCGCTGAAGGTGCAGGATCTGTCCCATTAAATCTACAGGAGGAGACCTGGCCTATGGCCCCTCTGACATCTCTCCCACTTCAAGTTACTATGGGGGAGAAAAGGGACCTACACATATAGCGGGTAACCATTCCCTAAATGCACCTTCTACACCCCCGCCAGCGCAGGTCAGCAATCTCGTGTTTCCACTACAGCGCGCAGGCGCCTCTGATCCCCCAGACGTCGTGCCCCATAATTCCACGCTCTTACCCATAAGGTCTCTGCCGGACCGCGTCTGCACCCTGACGAGCGGCTCCATGTGCACATTATCTGTAGGACATTATAACCTGAGGTTTGTTCCCTCTGTAGCCCAGGACCTGCTGAGCGAGTGGCTGACTAATAAGCTGAAACTGGAGCTTGGAAGCGAAGAGGACGATGAGCCTGAAGTTGATGCCTCAGAGGAAACAAAACCGCCCCCTCCAGAGTTTGTCAAGTACAACAGGTTTGATGGTAGGATTCCTGCGAGGAACTCCAGCTATAGCCTCCGTTATACTGGGGGGCTGTGTCACCTGTGGGGGGGGCTGTGTCACCTGTGGGGAGGGGCTGTGTCACCTGTGGGGGGAGGGGCTGTGTCACCTATGGGGGGGGGGGGGGGCTGTGTCACCCGTGGGAGGGGGCTGTGTCACCCGTGGGGAGGGGGCTGTGTCACCTGTGGGGAGGGGGCTGTGTCACCTGTGGGGAGGGGGCTGTGTCACCTGTGGGGAGGGGGCTGTGTCACCTGTGGGGAGGGGGCTGTGTCACCTGTGGGGAGGGGGCTGTGTCACCTGTGGGGAGGGGTTGTGTCACCTGTGGGGAGGGGCTGTGTCACCTGTGGAGGGGGGGGCTGTGTCACCTGTGGGGAGGGGGCTGTGTCACCTGTGGGGAGGGGTTGTGTCACCTGTGGGGGGGGGGGCTGTGTCACCTGTGGGGGGAGGGGCTGTGTCACCTATGGGGGGGGGGGGGGCTGTGTCACCCGTGGGAGGGGGCTGTGTCACCCGTGGGAGGGGGCTGTGTCACCCGTGGGGAGGGGGCTGTGTCACCCGTGGGGAGGGGGCTGTGTCACCTGTGGGGAGGGGGCTGTGTCACCTGTGGGGAGGGGGCTGTGTCACCTGTGGGGAGGGGGCTGTGTCACCTGTGGGGAGGGGGCTGTGTCACCTGTGGGGAGGGGTTGTGTCACCTGTGGGGAGGGGCTGTGTCACCTGTGGAGGGGGGGGCTCTGTCATCTATGGGGGGGGCTGTGTCACCTGTGGTGGGGTACTGTGTCATCTGTGGGGGGGGCTGTGTCACCTGTGGGGGGGTACTGTGTCATCTGTGGGGGGGGGCTGTGTCATCTGTGGGGGGGGGCTGTGTCATCTGTGGGGGGGGGCTGTGTCATCTGTGGGGAGGGGCTGTGTCATCTGTGGGGGGGTACTGTGTCACCTGTGGGGAGGGGCTGTGTCACCTGTGGGGAGGGGCTGTGTCACCTGTGGGGAGGGGCTGTGTCACCTGTGGGGGGGAGGGCTCTGTCATCTGTGGGGGGGGCTGTGTCACCTGTGGGGGGGAGGGGCTGTGTCACCTGTGGGGAGGGGCTGTGTCACCTGTGGAGGGGGGGGCTCTGTCATCTATGGGGGGGGCTGTGTCACCTGGGGGGGGGAGGGCTGTGTCACCTGTGGAGGGGGGGGGCTGTGTCACCTGTGGGGAGGGGCTGTGTCACCTGTGGAGGGGGGGGCTCTGTCATCTATGGGGGGGGCTGTGTCACCTGGGGGGGGAGGGCTGTGTCACCTGTGGAGGGGGGGGCTGTGTCACCTGTGGGGGGGCTGTTGGTGTATATTACTGTTGAGCGATTATCAGTAAACTGCGCATGCCTCTAAATCGCACTGTGCATGCGCCAATGTGCATTATCGTGGTCGCTTACAGCAACTTTTTACTGGCAGTGCGGTTGATGGTCATGGAGCATTTGAAAGTGACTACGGCGTCTTAGTTCACAGTCTCCAACATCTCGGCGCAGCGCAAGAAATTGCAATGTCCATCCGATACGTTGCAGGCAATGGCGTTCATCTTCTCACATGTTCATAGTGAGATAAGCGGAGCGCTCTCCTTGATGGCAGGATGGTGTGATAGATTAGTAAATAAGGTTATTGTACTTTTTCCAGATCTCTGTCACTATCTGGAGCGGGAAACGGAGAACTCCAACACCCAGGAATTCATGCAGCAGCTTCTCCAGAAGGAAGTGGTGGATTCTGGGATATTAGAGAGCCTCAGGAGTGATCAGAGCTGCAAAACCGCGAAGCGGAGAGACCCCAGAGTCACCATGGAAGTGCGACACCAGCAGGTGGGGTGAATATTCGTGCGGTGATACCACAAGGGCAGTGTATTTCTCTTACTGTACACAGTGACATAACCGTGTCAAACTGGCCGTGAAGGGGCTGTCCACGATGAGTTCAAAATAACTGGTTGGGTATGAAATCCCGGCTGTCGGGATGCCACTGGTCTGAATACCGACACCGGCATCCTGTGTATATATAAGTTGTACCGGGTGCTGCGGGCACACAGTGGGGGTGGGGGACATATTCCACCATCATGATGCAGCCTGACTAGGGTCTAATAACATCAGGTGTCAGTGGCTCCTGGTACTAGCTCGCCCCACACAGCATCTGGTGTCAGTGGCTCCTGGTACTAGCTCACCCCACACAGCTTCTAGTGTCAGTGGCTCCTGGTACTAGCTCACCTCACACATCATCTGGTGTCAGTGGCTCCTGGTACTAGCTCACCTCACACAGCTTCTAGTGTCAGTGGCTCCTGGTACTACTCACCTCACCCAGGCTCTGGTTCCTGGTACTAGCTCACCCCACACAGCATCTGGTTCCTGGTACTAGCTCACCTCACACAGCATCTGGTGTCAGTGGCTCCTGGTACTAGCTCACCTCACACATCATCTGGTGTCAGTGGCTCCTGGTACTAGCTCACCTCACACAGCTTCTAGTGTCAGTGGCTCCTGGTACTAGCTCACCCCACACAGCATCTGGTGTCAGTGGCTCCTGGTACTAGCTCACCCCACACAGCTTCTAGTGTCAGTGGCTCCTGGTACTAGCTCACCTCACACATCATCTGGTGTCAGTGGCTCCTGGTACTAGCTCACCTCACACAGCTTCTAGTGTCAGTGGCTCCTGGTACTAGCTCACCTCACACATCATCTGGTTCCTGGTACTATCTCACCTCACACATCATCTGGTTCCTGGTACTATCTCACCTCACATAACTGCCTCCTATGACCTTTGCATTGAGATCTACGCTGTCATTAACCTGTCCCGTGTCCTGCCAGGTGAAAGAGAACCGGGCTCGTCGGCAGAGGGAGACGGAGAAGCAGCGGCAGGAGGCGGCTCTCAGAAGGTCTGCGATGACTCAGGCCCTGAAGCTGGTGCAGGAGGAGAGCAGGCAGAAAGCGATGAAGGCCAAGAAAGAGGATGAGGAAATCCAGAGAGAGATGGTGAAACTGCGCAAGGAGATGAATGAGCGCAAGAGAGTTATGGAGGAAGCCAGGAAAATGTAAGCGAGCGCTGCGGTAACTGCTGCTGAACACCTGTGTGCAATCAGGTTGTACAATCTTATCTGTATAAACTGCGGCCAGAGGCACCTACAGGGACCCCATGATGGAAAATGCTGTGAGTGGCTTCAGTAGGAGTCTATGGGCCAGTGCAGACAGGCTGGATATAACCGCCAGGGCTGTACCTATATAGATGGGGAAACAAACGCCAGCACAGGATCATCGATCCCTATGAGATAGGTGGGTTCGTACACACAGGCGTCTTCATATCACGTAAGAGTAACAACAATGCAAAAAGAAAGGATGTTTCTCTCTTCCATGTTCTTCCGGCATGATATATAAATGCCTGTGTGTTAGGACCGGTACCTTTCTCATAGGGATCAGTGATCCTTACACTGCTGCTGTTTTTCTTATGTGTACCTGAGAAAACAATTAGACATAGGGCAGGCATGTAAATTCCAGCTGCGTACATACATAATGCCTATGATATTTCCATTCTCACTAATGTTAATAAAAATCTATTGTTAAGGAGAGAAAAACTTTGTGTAATGCATAAATGACAACCAAGTATATTTACATTATAACGTAGAATAAATATTGAAGCAAGGACATGTTCCTTGTAAGCACCTAGCGACCCCCCCACAGGACAGATTGCCACTGACCCACAGGTTGTGGTAGCTGTAATTACTGCCGGAGTCATCTAACGTCCTCACTTATATGATTTCATGTAATAAAGTTATCTCTGTAAATGTTGATAAAATGGAAAAACAAAATGTAAGTTTGTGCACCCTGTTCCTGGCAAGTACTTCTATGTATTTATAATTTCTCCTTCTGAAAGTAAAAGTAGTATGGAGGTAACATTGCTGGGGCCGGTGCTATGATTCTTGTCTATCGTTTATTGCAGACACATTCAGTTATATGCAGTATATAGCTCTCAGTCTGTGGCTTCCTGCTGCTCCCATTCCCCTCCTCACATCATGTCACTGCCCCTGTCACATGCAGCCCTGTCCTCACTGACACATCACTCCTCTCCTGATATACTCTGTGCTGCTGCCTCCATTCCCCTCCTCACATCATGTCACTGCCCCTGTCACATGCAGCCCTGTCCTCACTGACACATCACTCCTCTCCTGATATACTCTGTGCTGCTGGGGACCCTGCTACTCCCACTATATAACTCTCAGTCTGTGGCTTCCTGCTGCCTCCATTCCCCTCCTCACATCATGTCACTGCCCCTGTCACATGCAGCCCTGCCCTCACTGACACATCACTCATCTCCTGATATACTCTGTGCTGCTGCCTCCATTCCCCTCCTCCCATCATGTCACTGCCCCTGTCACATACAGCCCTGTCCTCACTCACACATCACTCATCTCCTGATATACTCTGTGCTGCTGCCTCCATTCCCCTCCTCACATCATGTCACTGCCCCTGTCACATACAGCCCTGTCCTCACTCACACATCACTCATCTCCTGATATACTCTGTGCTTCTGCCTCCATTCCCCTCCTCACATCATGTCACTGCCCCTGTCACATGCAGCCCTGTCCTCACTCACACATCACTCATCTCCTGATATACTCTGTGCTTCTGCCTCCATTCCCCTCCTCACATCATGTCACTGCCCCTGTCACATGCAGCCCTGTCCTCACTGACACATCACTCATCTCCTGATATACTCTGTGCTGCTGGGGACCCTGCTACTCCCACTATATAACTCTCAGTCTGTGGCTTCCTGCTGCCTCCATTCCCCTCCTCACATCATGTCACTGCCCCTGTCACATGCAGCCCTGCCCTCACTGACACATCACTCATCTCCTGATATACTCTGTGCTTCTGCCTCCATTCCCCTCCTCACATCATGTCACTGCCCCTGTCACATGCAGCCCTGTCCTCACTGACACATCACTCATCTCCTGATATACTCTGTGCTGCTGCTCCCATTCCCCTCCTCACATCATGTCACTGCCCCTGTCACATGCAGCCCTGTCCTCACTATCACATCACTCATCTCCTGATATACTCTGTGCTGCTGCTCACATTCCCCTCCTCACATCATGTCACTGCCCCTGTCACATACAGCCCTGTCCTCACTCACACATCACTCATCTCCTGATATACTCTGTGCTGCTGCCTCCATTCCCCTCCTCCCATCATGTCACTGCCCGTGTCACATGCAGCCCTGTCCTCACTATCACATCACTCATCTCCTGATATACTCTGTGCTGCTGTTCCCATTCCCCTCCTCACATCACGTCACTGCCCCTGTCACATGCAGCCCTGTCCTCACTCACACATCACTCATCTCCTGATATACTCTGTGCTGCTGCCTCCATTCCCCTCCTCCCATCATGTCACTGCCCCTGTCACATGCAGCCCTGTCCTCACTATCACATCACTCATCTCCTGATATACTCTGTGTTGCTGCTCCCATTCCCCTCCTCACATCATGTCACTGCCCCTGTCACATACAGCCCTGTCCTCACTGACACATCACTCATCTCCTGATATACTCTGTGCTGCTGCTCCCATTCCCCTCCTCACATCATGTCACTGCCCCTGTCACATGCAGCCCTGTCCTCACTATCACATCACTCATCTCCTGATATACTCTGTGCTGCTGCTCCCATTCCCCTCCTCACATCATGTCACTGCCCCTGTCACATACAGCCCTGTCCTCACTCACACATCACTCATCTCCTGATATACTCTGTGCTGCTGCCTCCATTCCCCTCCTCCCATCATGTCACTGCCCCTGTCACATGCAGCCCTGTCCTCACTATCACATCACTCATCTCCTGATATACTCTGTGCTGCTGATCACATTCCCCTCCTCACATCATGTCACTGCCCCTGTCATACAGCCCTGTCCTCACTCACACATCACTCATCTCCTGATATACTCTGTGCTGCTGCTCACATTCCCCTCCTCACATCATGTCACTGCCCCTGTCACATGCAGCCCTGTCCTCACTCACACATCACTCATCTCCTGAGATACTCTGTGCTGCTGCTGCCATTCCCCTCCTCACATCCTGTCACTGCCCCTGTCACATACAGCCCTGTCCTCACTCACACATCACTCATCTCCTGATATACTCTGTGCTGCTGCTCACATTCCCCTCCTCCCATCATGTCACTGCCCGTGTCACATGCAGCCCTGTCCTCACTATCACATCACTCATCTCCTGATATACTCTGTGCTGCTGCTCACATTCCCCTCCTCACATCATGTCACTGCCCCTGTCACATACAGCCCTGTCCTCACTCACACATCACTCATCTCCTGAGATACTCTGTGCTGCTGCTCCCATTCCCCTCCTCACATCCTGTCACTTCCCGTCACATACAGCCCTGTCCTCACTCACACATCACTCATCTCCTGATATACTCTGTGCTGCTGCCTCCATTCCCCTCCTCCCATCATGTCACTGCCCCTGTCACATGCAGCCCTGTCCTCACTATCACATCACTCATCTCCTGATATACTCTGTGCTGCTGCTCACATTCCCCTCCTCACATCATGTCACTGCCCCTGTCACATGCAGCCCTGTCCTCACTATCACATCACTCATCTCCTGATATACTCTGTGCTGCTGCTCACATTCCCCTCCTCACATCATGTCACTGCCCCTGTCACATACAGCCCTGTCCTCACTCACACATCACTCATCTCCTGAGATACTCTGTGCTGCTGCCTCCATTCTCCTCCTCCCATCATGTCACTGCCCGTGTCACATGCAGCCCTGTCCTCACTATCACATCACTCATCTCCTGATATACTCTGTGCTGCTGTTTCCATTCCCCTCCTCACATCATGTCACTGCCCCTGTCACATACTACCCTGTCCTCACTCACACATCACTCATCTCCTGATATACTCTGTGCTGCTGCCTCCATTCCCCTCCTCACATCATGTCACTGCCCCTGTCACATACAGCCCTGTCCTCACTAACACATCACTTATCTCCTGATATACTCTGTGCTGCTGGGGACCCTGCTGCTCCCACTATATAACTCTGTCTGTGGCTTCTTGCTGCCCCCATTCCCCTCCTCACATCATGTCACTGCCCCTGTCACATGCAGCCCTGTCCTCACTCACACATCACTCATCTCCTGATATACTCTGTGCTGCTGTTTCCATTCCCCTCCTCACATCATGTCACTGCCCCTGTCACATACTACCCTGTCCCTCACTCACACATCACTCATCTCCTGATATACTCTGTGCTGCTGCCTCCATTCCCCTCCTCACATCATGTCACTGCCCCTGTCACATGCAGCCCTGTCCTCACTAACACATCACTTATCTCCTGATATACTCTGTGCTGCTGGGGACCCTGCTGCTCCCACTATATAACTCTCAGTCTGTGGCTTCTTGCTGCCCCCATTCCCCTCCTCACATCATGTCACTGCCCCTGTCACATGCAGCCCTGTCCTCACTCACACATCACTCATCTCGGTGTAAAAAAGACAAAGTAGCAGGAACCACGCAATCACTCCGATAACGACGTGTGCGCTATAAAGTTCTCACTAACACTAATGACGAACCTCAATGCCAGAATGTGCACAAGAGGGGAGGACCTGTGATACTGGAACTTCTATTATCCTCTGTGCTGCAACCGCACTTAGATCCAGTCTAATGGTGCATACACACAGTCATATAAAAAGGACGATAGAAACTATATCGTTTGATTGTTTACGTCGTCCTTTTTTTTAACCCCTTCAACGACCAAACGATGGTTGATGCGCGGGCACGGATGGTAAATATTGATATCGACCATCGCCCGTGCATGCAGGCCAACCTGGTCGATATCAACCAGGTTAGCCTGTTTACTATCGGGACCCGCGATCGTTACATCGTTTGGGGGTTGGTGCATGTGCTGTATGTTTGATATAGAACATCCAGCACATGCAGGAAGATCAGACAACGATATCTGCTCGTCCCGTGTGTACAGGCCATTACGCTACAAGCTTACATCTAGTGGATGCCTCATGCCTCCGTGATTTCCCTAGTCCATAATTCATTGATAGGCTGCAGAAATGGATGAGCTTCTTCTGTGACCACTTCTGATGTGTGCGATATGTCCACATTTACTGCTTCTCAGAGAGTGGAAGAGGCAGGAGCTGGAGAGTAAGAGGGCACCGGTGAGCGTGCAGACACCAGCAGGCGTCCAGGAGCACGAGCTGGAGAGGAGAAGACTCCAGAAACAGGCCCAGATCCAGGAGCTGCTCAGCCAGGTTTATGCCGAAAACCACAGGGTGAGAGATTGTGACTCCGCACAGTGGAGCTCATTCAGACCCGCTCGCAAGTTGCGGTCGCTCGCTGGCAAAAAGGGGATGGAAATTTAAATGAAGTGCTCGCACTGCGTCGCGTAAGGACGCCCACTATGTTTTAGCGAGCTACAGCAAACTGCGCTTGAAAGTGTCTAAAGACGCCTCCTTGCAACAAACATCATCTCCGGGAAATGTGGGATTAATCGGGACCATCGTGAGCCATCGGAGCTGCTCGCAGCCCTTGAGGTTGCCTTAACCTGCCGCTAGCACAGCGATCAGTGAAATACATATAGGTGACGTGTACAATGACGCTACTTTGCTAATTATGCACGCCCTTTAAACAACGTTTTGGCTGGCTGACATGCCTGCGTCCGCAACACCACTCCCCCGTTCACAAGCACCTTCCCCTGTTACCACCCACAAACGGCGCTATCTGTCACTTAAAGCAACGACCTGATAGTGGCTTACGAACAACCAAAATCAGATCGCAAAGACTGGCTTGCGCACGCGCACTGCGAATTATACGCATGCGCAGATGTGCGATTATCGCTCAGAGCGAGCGTAACTTAGCGACCGGGTCTGAATCAGGTCCAGTGTCTAGTCCTGGGACCTCTTCAGTATACATACCAACCATTGGTATCTGTTTGGGGTTTATGTTGTTATTACTCTTTGGAATAATTTGTTTTTATTGTCTTTTTATTGTTTTACACGAGATAAAAGAAAAGTGCATGGTCCAATGTCCTCACATTATCTGTCTGCATTTGAAATTATAATATTCAGCTACAAATTTATATAGGGTGTCTGTAGGTCTCACACTTTGTGGCCCCCAACTTCCATCAATGACCTTTCTACCCCAATTATTATGTCACTGGGTATACTAGCAGATTGGGTTGGCCACTGATCAGAGTCATTCGCCGACCAGATTCTAAGCTGACCACTCAATGTGCCGTCCATGCTGATTACTAAACAACCCCAACTAGATCATCTGGCTTAAGCTGTGTACACACTATACAATCTATTGTCCAATATAATGTTCCAACGCAGATTGGAACGATATATCGTACACATCATATACTGTAGTGTGTATGCCCGATCCATCGGTAACTGCCGACGTTCATTGAATCTTACCATCTGCTGTGCAGATGGGACAATTCTACGGCTGACGCGGCGTTGTTACAGGCAGCATGTAACGATACATTACGCCATCGTACACCGGATCGTGTAGCGTGTACGGCGATGGAGCTTTAGATGTAGGCTTTCTGAGTTTGGCCAAGGTGGTAGACCAGACCAAATATCTGCAACCGCACATGTGGGGCTTAGTCTATTATCTGTGTTGAGAGAGAAGAACCTCTCGTAGGAACGTCCCTGACACTGATCTCTGCTTATAATGTCCTTTACTCTGCGCGTTCCATGACCAGTCTCCTGTCCCCACAGTGCCTCCAGAAACACTTCTCTATCTGGTACAAGCTGGTCCTAGAGCGCAGGGTGAAGATGGGCAAGGCCCGGGCTCTGGCTGACTGGAAGCATCAGCAGAGGACATTCCGTGCTTGGAGGCACCATGTATGGACAAGAAAGTTGGAACGGGAGACCCAGCAAATGGAGATGGAGCTGAGGGACCAAAACAGGTATTGGTGGCAATAGCTGCTCATAGGAGACTGTGGTGTTCTCAGTACTGTGACCAGTAATCGTACAGTGTCAGTCTCTGTCGTACAGTGTCGGTGTCTGTCTCTGTCGTACAGTGTCGTTGTCTGCCTCTGTCGTACAGTGTCGTTGTCTGCCTCTGTCGTACAGTGTCGTTGTCTGCCTCTGTCGTACAGTGTCGGTGTCTGCCTCTGTCGTACAGTGTCGGTGTCTGCCTTTGTTGTACAGTGTCAGTGTCTGCCTTTGTTGTACAGTGTCGGTGTCTGCCTCTGTCGTACAGTGTCGGTGTCTGCCTCTGTCGTACACTGTCGGTGTTTGTCGTACAGTGTCGGTGTCTGCCTCTGTCGTACAGTGTCTGCCTCTGTCGTACAGTGTCGGTCTCTGTCGTACAGTGTCGGTCTCTGTCGTACAGTGTCGGTCTCTGTCGTACAGTGTCGGTGTCTGTCTCTGTCGTACAGTGTCGGTGTCTGCCTCTGTCGTACACTGTCGGTGTCTGCCTCTGTCGTACAGTGTCTGCCTCTGTCGTACAGTGTCTGCCTCTGTCGTACAGTGTCTGCCTCTGTCGTACAGTGTCTGCCTCTGTCGTACGGTGTCGGTCTCTGTCGTACAGTGTCGGTGTCTGCCTCTGTCGTACAGTGTCGGTGTCTGCCTCTGTCGTACAGTGTCGGTGTCTGCCTCTGTCGTACAGTGTCGGTGTCTGCCTCTGTCGTACAGTGTCGGTGTCTGTCTCTGTCGTACAGTGTCGGTGTCTGCCTCTGTCGTACACTGTCGGTGTTTGTCGTACAGTGTCGGTGTCTGCCTCTGTCGTACAGTGTCTGCCTCTGTCGTACAGTGTCTGCCTCTGTCGTACAGTGTCGGTGTCTGTCTCTGTCGTACAGTGTCGGTGTCTGTCTCTGTCGTACAGTGTCGGTGTCTGCCTTTGTCGTACAGTGTCGGTGTCTGCCTTTGTCGTACAGTGTCGGTGTCTGCCTCTGTCGTACAGTGTCTGCCTCTGTCGTACAGTGTCTGCCTCTGTCGTACATTGTCGGTCTCTGTCGTACAGTGTCGGTGTCTGCCTCTGTCGTACAGTGTCGGTGTCTGCCTTTGGCGTACAATGTCGGTGTCTGCCTCTGTCGTACAGTGTCGGTGTCTGCCTCTTTCGTACAGTGTCGGTGTTTGTCGTACAGTGTCGGTGTCTGTCTCTGTCGTACAGTGTCGGTGTCTGTCTCTGTCGTACAGTGTCGGTGTCTGCCTTTGTCGTACATTGTCGGTCTCTATTGTACAGTGTCGGTGTCTGCCTCTGTCGTACACTGTCGGTGTTTGTCGTACAGTGTCGGTGTCTGCCTCTGTCGTACAGTGTCGGTGTCTGCCTCTGTCGTACAGTGTCGGTGTCTGTCGTACAGTGACGGTGTCTGCCTCTGTCGTACATTGTCGGTCTCTGTCGTACAGTGTCGGTGTCTGTCTCTGTCGTACAGTGTCGGTGTCTGTCTCTGTCGTACAGTGTCGGTGTCTGTCTCTGTCGTACAGTGTCGGTGTCTGTCTCTGTCGTACAGTGTCGGTGTCTGCCTCTTTCGTACAGTGTCGGTGTCTGCCTCTTTCGTACAGTGTCGGTGTCTGTCTCTGTCGTACAATGTCGGTCTCTGTCGTACAGTGTCGGTGTCTGCCTTTGTCGTATATTGTCGGTCTCTATTGTACAGTGTCGGTGTCTGCCTCTGTCGTGCAGTGTCGGTGTCTGCCTTTGTCGTACATTGTCGGTCTCTGTCGTACAGTGTCGGTGTCTGCCTCTGTCGTACAGTGTCTGCCTCTGTCGTACAGTGTCTGCCTCTGTCGTACAGTGTCTGCCTCTGTCGTACAGTGTCTGCCTCTGTCGTACAGTGTCGGTGTCTGCCTCTGTCGTACAGTGTCGGTGTCTGCCTCTGTCGTACAGTGTCGGTGTCTGCCTCTGTCGTACAGTGTCGGTGTCTGCCTCTGTCGTACAGTGTCGGTGTCTGCCTCTGTCGTACAGTGTCGGTGTCTGCCTCTGTCGTACAGTGTCGGTGTCTGCCTCTGTCGTACAGTGTCGGTGTCTGCCTCTGTCGTACAGTGTCGGTGTCTGCCTCTGTCGTACAGTGTCGGTGTCTGCCTCTGTCGTACAGTGTCGGTGTCTGCCTCTGTCGCACAGTGTCGGTCTCTGTCGTACAGTGTCGGTGTCTGCCTCTGTCGTACAGTGTCGGTGTCTGCCTCTGTCGTACAGTGTCGGTGTCTGCCTCTGTCGTACAGTGTCGGTGTCTGCCTCTGTCGTACAGTGTCGGTGTCTGTTTCTGTCGTACAGTGTCGGTGTCTGCCTCTGTCGTACAGTGTCGGTGTCTGCCTCTGTCGTACAGTGTCGGTGTCGGTCAGTGTCGGGCTCTGAATCCATCTCTCCATACTTTGTCCCGCCTGCTTGGCCTTGTCATGTGTGCTGATAACAAGAGATATGGTAAGAACTTACCTTTGTTATCTCTGTTTCTACGAAGTCCATAGGGTCCACAGGGTTGACCTTGGGGTATAGCTGGATCTGGATCCATGGGCACCACGCAGTTAAAGCTTTAGCTGCTCCCAGGATGCACTTGGGTCCGACCTCCTCTATACCCCGCCCCCGGCCACAGCACCTCAGTTGGTAAGCAGCCAAGGCCGGAGGAGGAGACTAAACAGAGAGAAGGAAGACTGGAACACACAAGAAACCATACTCATAGAAATGGGAGACGGAAAACCGGTGACCAGCCACACAGCCCATTTGAAGCCAGGTGCGTCAGGGCGGGCGCCCTGTGGACCCTATGGACTTCGTAGAAACAGAGATAACAAAGGTAAGTTCTTACCATATCTCTTGTTTTCTACTTCAGGGTCCATAGGGGGTCCACAGGGTTGACCTTGGGGATGTCCCAAAGCAGTACAACTAAGGGCGGGGACGCTCCTGTGCTGAAAGGAGTACCCGGCGCCCAAAGGATGCATCCTGAGAGGCAAAGGTGTCAAACGCATAGAACCTCAAAAACGTTTGAATTGAAGACCAAGTGGCCGCCTTACACAGCTGAACAGCAGAAGCGCCACATCTAGCAGCCCAAGAGGGACCCACAGAACGAGTGGAATGAGCCTTAACAGAGGCTGGCACAGGTAATCCCTCCTGTGCATAAGCCTCACAAATAACGGAACGAAGCCAACGGGCTAACGTTTGTTTGTTGGCAGGCCAACCCCTCTTGTGAAAACCAAAGAGGATAAACAAGGAATCAGACTTCCTAACCGAAGCCGTCCGGTCTACATAAATTCTAAGCGCCCGGACCACATCTAAGGAAGTCTCACCAGCTGAAAGATCAGGGGACTGAAAAGCTGGCACAACAAGTTCCTGATTAATATGGAACTTCGAGACCACTTTGGGCAAAAACTCAGGACGAGTGCGGAGCACCGCTCTGTCCTGGTGAAAAATCAGGAAAGGAGGGCGACTGGAAAGCGCCCCCAATTCAGACACCCTCCTGGCCGAAGCAATTGCCAGGAGAAAAACCGTCTTAAATGTCAGCCACTTGAGCTCCACCGCCTCAAGAGGCTCAAACGGAGGACCCTGCAGGACCCGTAGCACCACCGCCAAGTCCCAAGGAGCCACAGGAGGCACAAAGGGAGGCTGGATCCTGAGAACACCCTGGAAAAAGGTGTGAACGTCTGGTAGTATTGCAATCCGCCGTTGAAACCACACGGACAAGGCGGACACATGAACCTTCAGAGATGCAAGGCGTAAGCCGAGATCCAATCCTGACTGAAGAAATTCCAAGATCCTAGAAACTCGGAACACCTGAGGATCATAATGTCTGGACTCACACCACTGAAAGTAAGTGTGCCACACTCTGTGATAAATCCGTGCTGAAGCATGCTTGCGTGCCCTGAGCATGGTACCAATAACCGAACTGGAGAAGCCCCGAGACCTCAAGACGGCTGTCTCAAGAGCCACGCCATCAAAGACAGCCGACCCAGATCCGGGTAAAGGCAGGGCCCCTGAGACAACAGGTCCCGACGCTGAGGAAGAAGGTACGGAGCGTCGATGGAGAGGCTCCTGAGATCGGAGTACCAAGGACGTCTGGGCCACGCCGGAGCTACCAGCACGAGCATGCCGCCGTCCTGCTTGAATTTCCGCAGAACCCGAGGAAGCAGGGATATCGGAGGAAACAGATACGCCAGGTGAAACGTCCATTTCACCGACAGCGCGTCCACCAGACTTGCACCTGCGTCTCTTGTCCTTGACCCGTAAACGGGCAACTTGTGATTGTGACGGGAGGCCATCAAGTCCAGCTCCGGCAGTCCCCACCTGTCCACGAGTAGCTGAAACACCTCTGGGTGAAGCGACCATTCCCCGGGATGCACGTCGTGACGGCTGAGGAAGTCCGCCTCCCAATTGAGGACTCCGGGGATGAAGACCGCCGAGATCGCTGGAATGTGACCCTCCACCCAAGTCAGGATACGAGACACCTCCGACATCGCTGCCTGACTGCGAGTTCCGCCTTGGTGATTGATATACGCCACCGTGGTGGCGTTGTCGGACTGCACCTGTACCGCCCTTCCGTGAAGAGCGGGGCCGGACGACTGCAGGGCCCTGTATACTGCCCGCAGTTCCAGGATGTTGATGGGGAGAAGTGCTTCTTCCGCTGACCAACGACCCTGAAGCGACAAAGAGCCGGTCACTGCCCCCCAACCCCGGAGACTGGCATCCGTCGTGAGCAGGACCCAGTCCGGGATCCAAAATGGGCGCCCCTCGACCAGATGAGCTGTCTGAAGCCACCAAGCCAAAGATAGCCGAACGTCCGGAGACAACACCAGCACCTGAGAGCGGATCCGGTGAGGTAACCCGTTCCATTCTGATAGAATCAGCCCCTGCAGGGGCCGGGAATGGAACTGGGCAAATTCCACCATGTCGAATGTCGACACCATGGACCCCAGAACTCTCATAGCCGAATGGACCGACAGGCGGCAACGGCTCAGGCAACTGCGTATCCGCAGCTGTAGGGAGGCGACCTTCTCCGGAGTCAGGAAGATCCTTTGCTGACGCGAATCCAGCAGGGCTCCCAAATGAACCATCCGCTGTGATGGAATCAGGGAGGACTTTTTCCAATTTATCAACCACCCGTGTGCTTGCAGGCAAGCGATCGTCAGGTGGAGATGTTGAAGCAGTACCTCCGGAGAGCTCGCCAGCAACAGGAGGTCGTCCAGGTACGGCAGCAGCCGTACATTCTGGTTCCGAAGATGTGCGGCCATGACCGCCATAATCTTCGTGAACACCCTCGGTGCCGTGGAGAGACCAAAGGGTAGCGCCCGGAACTGATAGTGGTGTTGAAGGATAGCGAACCTCAGATACCGCTGGTGTGAAGATGCTATCGGAACATGGAGGTAGGCGTCCTGGATGTCCAGGGACACCATGTAATCCCCCGGTTCCATCGCCAGAATAATGGAACGTAACGTTTCCATCCTGAACTTGGGAACCCTGAGGAATTTGTTCAGAGACTTCAAGTTGAGGATAGGGCGATGAGAACCATTGGGTTTCTGCACCAGAAACAGAGACGAATAATACCCCGTCCCTTGTTGTGATAGAGGAACGGGAACAATGACCCCTGCTTTCAGCAAGGACTCTATAGCCTCCTGAACTTGTAACGCCTTGGTCTTGTCCTGAGAAGGACTTGTGCAGAAAAACTGGTGGGGTGGTCTGTGCCGAAAAGACAGGGCGTACCCCTGGGAGACCACTTCTCGAACCCAGGCATCGTGGTGGTATTGTGCCAGCACTGGGCAAATAGAAGAAGTCGGCCTCCCACTCTGAGG
Source organism: Taudactylus pleione (assembly GCA_031769625.1). Taxonomy (NCBI): domain Eukaryota; kingdom Metazoa; phylum Chordata; class Amphibia; order Anura; family Myobatrachidae; genus Taudactylus; species Taudactylus pleione. The sequence continues at coordinate 2,994,932 of JAUIMM010000522.1, read as the reverse complement.
TCCCCCAGAGGGAGGCCCGTCCCATCAGGCCGCAGGTTTATCTTCCTGCTTGGAAGAAGGGCGCCAAGCACTCCAGGCTTGCTTCTTGGGTTTAGAGGCCGTCTTACTCGCAGACTGTGTCGGGAAGGACTGACCTTTCGCCTTACCCTGAACCCGAAAGGAACGAAAAGCCGAACTCCGAACCTTAGCAGGCAGTGCCGCCGAAGGGAGGAAGGCCGACTTGGATTTAGCCAGGGTGTCCACTATTTTGTCCAAGTCCGGACCAAATAGTAATTCCCCATTGAAAGGTAAGGCCTCCAGACCTTTCTTTGAATCAGAGTCCGCTCTCCAGGACCGCAACCATAAGGATCGGCGGGCAGACACCGCTGCAGCCGATACCCTCGAGGTCAGCAGACTAGCATCTAAAGAAGCTTCTCCAATGTAAGAAGCAGCGTCCCTCATTTGTCCCAACAACGCCCGCTGGACATCCGGAGCGTCGTCCGGGAAGGTATCTTCCAATGCATTGGCCCACCCCTCAATGGCCTTGGCCACCCAGGAGATGGCCATGGACGGTCGGGCCACCGCCCCGGAGAGGGAGTAAATAGACTTTAAGCAAGTCTCAACTTTCCTGTCCGTGGGATCCTTCAGCGAGGATATCGACGGTAATGGTAAGGTGGCGCCCCGAGTTAAACGGGTGACATGGGAATCCACCGCCGGTGGAGTTTCCCATTTTTTACAATGTGCCTCAGGGAAGGGGTAATTAGAAGCCAACCGCTTCTGAGGAAGGAATCTCTTACTGGGCGCCTGCCAAGCTACCGCCATATGATCCGTCAACTGATCCGACAGGGGAAACACCGCAGAAGCCACCTTAGTTTTTTTGAAACTAGGAAACTTCGACTTAGGAACCGGTGCCTCATCCTCTATAAGAAGAATAGCTCGCACCGCCCTAACTAGTGCTCGCACATTAATGGACGACTTGGTATCCATTTCCTGGACCGAGGCGTCCGAGTCAGTGTCATCAGGGACCTCCCCATCATCTGAGGAACCCTCTGAGTCCGATACCTGAGCAGCCCGTGTCATGAGTGGGCGTTTTGAAATCCTAGAAGGCATGTCAGTCTGCAACATTGACTGAAAAGCCGAGGAAGCGGCCGCCAAATTTTGCACGGAGTTGGAGAGCACATCCACCCAGGGTGGAGGAGTCACCATAGGGGCCTGAAAAGGTACCACAGGCTGCTGCGGCACAGGGGAAGCCTGTATATACATAGGCAACCCCGCATAGGGACCCACCGACTGAGACCCAGGAGGACTCCGCAATAACTGCGGGACACCCGGGGAATGGGGGATGGTCGGCTGGGACAACGACCTAGTAGGGAGAGGAGTCGGGACCGACAGACGGTCCGCAATAGACACCAGCACTTGAGAAAACATCGCCCACGGTGGTTCCTGTGCCAGAGAAGGTCTGGATGGGCCAGGAGCCACCTGGCATCGACTACACAGGCCATCCTGTGACAAATCCTCCCTATCTACTCCTGCAGAACAGCGTCCGCAGGAGGCCAACACCGGAGCCACTGAGCGCTCAACCTCCTTGTCTGACATGACAGAATATATTATATATCTGGCACCAGGGTAGAAGTAAAACGCACTCACCGGTGTGCTGAACAACAGCCCACAATATGGCACTGAGTAGCACACAACTGTATGTGACGGACCTCACAAATACGTGATCTATATAAGTGAGGTCAGTAGAAACGCCCCTCCCCCACACACCTGTAGGGCTTGTAGGAGAAGTAAAGGGATAGGTATAAGCTGACAGTAAGTAGAAAATAAGCACAGACAGGCAGCACTAGCAAAAGTCACATACCATGCAGGAAGATATACTCACTGCACCTTTACACTACAATCAACCTGCCCAGATTCAGTGTCTGGGAGGGCTATAGTGCTGTGTACGCTGTCCTTAATCAGGGGAGAGGTACACAGGGGGACCGGTCCGCGTGCTCCCTGAAGATCTGCGCTGCCACTGTGAGAAAATGGCTGCTGGAGACCTCAGAGGAGGAGTGGCCGTGTAACTGCAGCTCAGCGACGCCAGACTCCATGCTGAAAGGCGCGCTGAGCTGAGGGGAGGAGCCGCTGACGGGGAAGGCTTCCTCCCCTGGCTAGCATATTAACCCCAGGGCTTGCCGGCATCCCGCTTGCCATATATCCCTGGTGGTCTAGTGGTCCCACGGGTTATTCCTCCTCAGAGGGGGAGCCCGCCGCCACCGCTAGCGGCCCCCGGTCTGTCCCCTAGGACCGGGGGCAAAGGACTGCATCTGCAGGCAAAACCCGCGAGCCGCCGCTAATCGGCAACTCGCGGCTTACCTTGTCCCCGGCGACTCCGGCAGCAGTCCAGGGAGGGACCCAGAGTCCGGCTAGTACGGACTCTGGCCTCCCGCCGCGATCCCCAGTGCAGTACTGGCGTCGCGGCGCCAGCGGGGAAGGAGAGCGGCAGCGTGGGCGTCTGCATAGACAGCCCGTCGCTGCCACACTAGAGCCTCTGTTTTAAAATAAAAATCTAACAGGCTCTTTTTTTTTTTTTTTTTTTTTTTTTTTAAATAAAAATAGAAAGCTTTTGGGGGCTGCTCCTGCAGCCCCCCTGCGCAGGTGACCCGACTCCGGCCGGGCACCAACTCAAACTGAGGTGCTGTGGCCGGGGGCGGGGTATAGAGGAGGTTGGACCCAAGTGCATCCTGGGAGCAGCTAAAGCTTTAACTGCGTGGTGCCCATGGATCCAGATCCAGCTATACCCCAAGGTCAACCCTGTGGACCCCCTATGGACCCTGAAGTAGAAAGATGTGTATGTAGCGGTATTCAGACATTCCCAGTTATCTCTCTATGTACCTGACGCCTCCTTTGCTGTCTGTAGACGGATTCTGTAGGAATTATAGTTAACTTAAATAAATGTGCCCTCGCTAGGGAGAGACTATACTGGGTTATATATTCTAGGAAAAGAAAAATGTTTTGGTTTATTTAGTTTATGTATTTTAATCAGAGATCCACAGCTTTCATATTTCATAATTTAAAGTCACAGACATGTCCATGATCTTGTGAGTTTGCACTGCTCTGTCTTATACCGGTAATCACAGTACGAGTGATGCCATAATGAAGCACATACAGTAAGTCTAACATCACCTATGTACATCTACCACCCCTCTCTTATGGGACGTCTCCAGGAAACAGCAGGTGGCGGCAGAGTGTTACCAGAAGCGGCTCCTGCGTCACTACCTGATAGAGTGGCAGCTTTATTGTAGATCGGAGAAGGAGAAGAGGGAGCTCGAAACTCGGAAAGAGGAGACTAAGAGAAAGATGGCGGCTCTTCTGGACGCGGCCTCATCTCTCGGGAGCCGCAACCAGAGCAGCGAGAATCAGATGGAGGCAAATGTTGGTGCCGGTGAAACCGCAGAGAAAGAGGTAATTACACTTGTGTTACCTTTTATATATTCAGCCCCTGTACTGATCCAGGCAACAGTCCTACTGTAAGTAAAAGCTATTATTAGGTGCAGCAGCTCCTTGTCCCTGCAGGGGGTGATGTTCTCTGGAATTTGAGGACACCAAATTGTAAATGCTTTTACGCTTCCACAATCTCCTTAAAGGAAAGTTTTGTTTTTTCAACCCTACAAATAGATGGCAAGCCCACGTTCCCTGAAGTCATCACAGTGTGAGCTCGCAGCTCAGGAGGACTCTGTCCTTCCCAAAAATCTCTAGGGGAAGGGGCTGGAAGGATTTACTCTTCCAGCATGATCAGGTGACAATTATGGTGGGCTCCCGAGGCTGTGGACCCTCATTCATGTGGCAGATGCGGAAGGCAAAATAGAGGTTTGGGCAACCCCTTTAGCACCTTTACATGGTATAATGTCTTCTCCTATTGGATTGCAGGTGGGAGAGAGCAGAAGTGTAGCTAGCGATTCTATGACCCGCGTCATCCTTCACAAGACCCCCCCAGAGAAGTTAACATCGGCTCCCAAGCATGCGTGGCAGGTGACGCGGCACCACGCGGCTCTCACATCCGATGAGCTGGAGCAGCACCGTCTGCACTCCCCCAAGACACCCCAGAGATCAGGCCACCTGAGGAAACCCACTTCCAATGGGGAGAACTTTGAGAACCAACACCTCTTCCAGAAGACGATGATTGAAGAGCAGAGGCGGCAACTGGAGGAGCAGAAACAGATGATCCTGGGTCTGATGGAGAACCAGAGACTAATGATCTCCAAGCAGGAAGCCAGAAGAGCCACAGCTGTGACCGCAGAACTGTCCGGCCAAGTCCTGCCACCCAATAGGACCCACAGGGCAGGAAGTGACCCATCAATGGAGGGTCCCTCTCATCAGAGACTTGAGGCACCTTGTAGGTATGACTGATGGCTGTAACCTTTCTTTATTCAATGGCGATGATCAGGGAATGTGATATAAACTATAGAATGAGTATACAGTTTCTGTGTAACACAAGTGGAACCTGCATGAAATGCTTCAAAATAATGCTTGTGTGTGGCCATGGGACAGAACACAGCTCCAAATACCGTAATTGGCAGAAGTAAAGTAATAGTACCAATCTGTTTCAGTGTTGTGTATCTGGAATTGTGTCTCCACAGTTTACCATTTTCTTCTGAACATTCAAATACTAGTCCTGCTCAAAGCACCGTCTCCACTGCCAGGAAGATCACCGGACCATCCTCCCCTCATCCTGCGGTCAGAGGTACAGATCAAGATTAGGATAGGTCAGACAGGTGGTGGCGCAGTTGTTCCGGGTGAGGACAGGCAGTGACGCAGTCATTCAGGGTGAGGACAGGCAGTGACACAGTCATTCAGGGTGAGGACAGGCAGTGACGCAGATATGCAGGGTGAGGACAGGCAGTGACACAGTCATTCAGGGTGAGGACAGGCAGTGACACAGTCATTCAGGGTGAGGACAGGCAGTGACACAGTCATTCACGGTGAGGACAGGCAGTGACACAGTCATTCAGGGTGAGGACAGGCAGTGACACAGTCATTCAGGGTAAGTACAGGCAGTGATGTATTCAGGGTGAGAACAGACAGTGATGTAGTTATTCAGGGTGAGGACAGACCAGTGACGCAGTCATTCATGGAGAGGACAGGCAGTGATGTATTCAGGGTGAGGACAGGCAGTGATGTATTCAGGGTGAGGACAGGCAGTGATGTATTCAGGGTGAGGACAGGCAGTGATGTATTCAGGGTGAGGACAGGCAGTGATGCAATTACTCAGGGTGAGGACAGCAAGTGACGCAGTCATTCATGGAAAGGACACGCAGTGATGCAGTCATTCCGGGTGAGAACAGACAGTGATGCAGTTATTCAGGGTGAGGACAGACAGTGATGCAGTTATTCGGGGTGAGGACAGACAGTGATGTATTCAGGGTGAGAACAGACAGTGATGCAGTTATTCAAGGTGAGGACAGGCAGTGATGTATTCAGGGTGAGAACAGACAGTGATGCAGTTATTCAGGGTGAGGACAGACAGTGATGCAGTTATTCAGGGTGAGGACAGGCAGTGATGTATTAAGGGTGAGAACAGACAGTGATGCAGTTATTCAGGGTGAGGACAGACAGTGATGCAGTTATTCAGGGTGAGGACAGGCAGCGATGTATTCAGGGTGAGGACAGGCAGCGATGTATTCAGGGTGAGGACAGGCAGCGATGTATTCAGGGTGAGGACAGGCAGCGATGTATTCAGGGTGAGGACAGGCAGCGATGTATTCAGGGTGAGGACAGGCAGCGATGTATTCAGGGTGAGGACAGGCAGGGATGTATTCAGGGTGAGAACAGACAGAGACACAGTCGTTCAGGGTGAGGATAGTCGGTGACACACGCATTCTGGTGTGAATACAGTATATTTGTGTTGCATAGTTTAAGAACACTGACACATTCATGTCTCCCGTCACAGCTATGGAGGAGAGGGCAGCACAACGAGCGGAAAGGAAGCGGTTACTGGAGGAGGCGAGAAGGAGACGAGAGGAAGAGAAATTGGTGAGGATAAGCCGCAGTTATATGGTATCACTCAGTGATTTGCCTGGAGCTTTTCCTCCTAGCAAATCTTAACCTTGCTAAATCCCCACCTGTGATTTGTCTCTGTAATAAAGTGGCTGCACTCACTGAGCCCTTGTTATCACTCACAGGCCCAGCTGAGGGCAGCAGAGAGGCAGAGGTTGGAGATGGAGGCAGCGGAGAAGGAAACTCAGCTGGAGAGGAAGAGAGGGGAGAAGCTGCTGCAGAGACAGGTAACAAAGTGATGATTAATGTGACCACGATCTTCACAGAGAGAGTCCGGAGCTATAATGGCATATTGTGCACAGAGCTTTAATGGACATGGCGGTAATTATGCTGATCAGTGTTACCCTGACCAGTAATGTAGCTGCCAGTATTTCCATTGGGGAAATCTAGGCCACTTAGGCCAAAACACAAACCACCATGATACTAGGTCTGAGAGCTTCCTCCCTCTCACAGACTTGTATCAAATATCCTGTTAAGAGATATCTTCCAGGATTGCTCAATGTGATTCCAAAACTAAAGCCATTCGTCCTGCCTGTAATTGGGGTTCCGGACTGTAGCTAGACAGTAATTAGATAGACAATGTCTAGATAGACACCAGATGTTAGACAGTCAGTAGGTCGACAGGGACAAAAGGTCGGCACTCTAAAGGTCGACATGTAAGAAGGTTGACAGGGGCAAAAGGTCAACGTGAAAATGATCGACACAAAGATGGCCGACACATGAAATTTTTTTCGTTTTTCTTAAGCTTAGGCACTTACTGGAGGGTTAGGCACTTACCCCCACAGTTAGGCACTTACCCAGATGGTTAAGGTTTAGGCACCTACCCCGACGGTTAGGCACCAAGGGGAGGGTTAGGGTGAAGACTAGGGCAAAAAAAAAAAAAAATGTGTTAACCATTTTCATGTCGACCTTTTGACCCGGTCGATCATTTGTACCTGTCAAACATCTTACATGTCAACCTTTAGTGTGTCGACCTTTTGACCATGTCGACCTATTGTCTGTCTAACATCTAGGGGTATATTTACTAAGGTGCGGGTTTTTAGAAGTGGAGATGTTGCCCAGAGCAACCAATTAGATTCTACTTAACATGTAACCAGCACCTTCTAGAAGATAATAGCTAGAATCTGATTGGTTGCTCTGGGTAACATCTCCACTTCTAAAAACTCTCACTTTAGTAAATTTACCCCCTAGTGTCTACCTAGACATTGTCTACCGCATTACTGTCTATCTCTTATACCACAGCCACTAATTAGTGGTGATTGATGTCGGGTGTCTCTAGCAGTTGTCACCTGTCTGTGTTTCCCTCTAACTCCCAGAAAGAGGAGGAGAAGCAGAGGAGGCTGCAGAGGGAGCGAGGCCTGAACGAGAAGGCCAGGCTGCACCAGGAGAAGAGGCTGCTGAAATTCTGGGGCCTCGGACCTTGGAAGAAGTTGGTGGCGCAGTCCAGGCATGACGTGGAGGTAAGAAAGCGGCTGGACGCTGTACACTGGTCCATGCAGCGTTTTATAATCAATGATACACTTAGTTCTGACATTAATCCCGGGATCTCTGTCACCCAAGGAATCGGATTTATATTGTTTCCGATTGAAGAGTAGAGGAAATATTTCATACTATACTTTTGTAGCAAAACTTCTTTTTAAAGTCATGTAGAATTTTTTACCTTCATACTTTATTTAGTACGGGGCTGAGTTACTCCTGCACCCAAGTTGTCATTGCTTGGAAATAAATGCGGGTCTCAGACTACATTCAATGCAGCCGCAACGCCCGCCCATCCCCTCCTCCCCGTCCATCCTATTGTGAGAGCAGCCATTATCACCACTATCTGCAAATCTGTACCAGCCCTATTCCTGGTGCTATAGATCTGTCTCACATCTCTGCAGACTCTGGGCCTGATTCAGACACCCGGTCACAAGCACTGAGCGCTCGCAACCGGGTCGATGGTGGCCCACAGCGCATGTGCACGACGGAGCCGGCACCGTCGTGCGCATGCGTGAGACCCGGCTAGCGACGGGCAATCCGTCGCTCCGGGTCTCGCACCAAAGGGGGCGAGCTGTCGATCTTGAGTGACAGCTCGCCCCGTTTGGTGGGCGGGCCGGGGGGGTGGCAGCCCAAACGGAGGCGTTCCTGAGGGAACGCTTGCCGTTTGGGGGTGGCCCCACTGACATCACGAGTGATGTCAGTGGAGAGATTCCGGCTCTGTTAGAGCCGAAAGCTCTCTGGGGCTTGCGATGAACGAGACCCTACCACAAGGGTCTCGTCGCAAGCCCGATGATCACGATGGTCTTGACCATCGCGACCATCATCATGGCCGCTCGCTATAGCTGTGGGCAGTCACCCACGGCTATGCGAGCGGCCAGGAGGCCGCTAGAAAAAAATCAAAAACGCCCTGATTCAGTGTGAGCGCTCCGTCAGAGCGTCCGGCTCTGAATCAGGCCCCCCCTCTCCTCTGAATGGCCCACAATTCTCTATATACCCCCTTGGAACACTTAGCCTGTGTGTGAACGTCCACTTGCCATCCAGTAACATGGGCACAAAATATATAGACATTGCGAATCCTACTCCTTGCTTTGAATACTGCAGGGATGGACATCGGGCAGGACATGCCAGCAGGGCATTAAGAGAGTGTACTGCAGAGATGAGCATTGGGCAGGAAATGCCAGCAGGGCATTAATAGAGAGTGTACTGCAGAGATGAGCATTGGGCAGGAAATGCCAGCAGGGCATTAATAGAGAGTGTACTAAATACTGCAGGGATGGGCATCAGGCAGGACATGCCAGCAGGGCATTAAAAGAGTGTACTGCAGAGATGAGCATTGGGCAGGAAATGCCAGCAGGGCATTAATAGAGAGTGTACTGAGTACTGCAGGAATGGGCATCGGGCAGGACATGCCAGCAGGGCATTAATAGAGAGTGTACTGAGCACTGCAGGGATGGGCATCGGGCAGGGAATGCCAGCAGGGCATTAATAGCGAGTGTACTGAGTACTGCGGGGATGGACATCGGGCAGGACATGCCAGCAGGGCATTATTGGAGAGTGTATTGAGTACTGCAGGGATGGGCATCGGGCAGGAAATGCCAGCAGGGCATTATTAGAGAGTGTACTGAGTACTGCAGGGATGGGCATCGGGCAGGAAATGCCAGCAGGGCATTAATAGAGAGTGTACTAAATACTGCAGGGATGGGCATCAGGCAGGACATGCCAGCAGGGCATTAAGAGAGTGTACTGCAGAGATGAGCATTGGGCAGGAAATGCCAGCAGGGCATTAATAGAGAGTGTACTGAGTACTGCAGGAATGGGCATCGGGCAGGACATGCCAGCAGGGCATTAATAGAGAGTGTACTGAGCACTGCAGGGATGGCATCGGGCAGGGAATGCCAGCAGGGCATTAATAGCGAGTGTACTGAGTACTGCGGGGATGGACATCGGGCAGGACATGCCAGCAGGGCATTATTGGAGAGTGTATTGAGTACTGCAGGGATGGGCATCGGGCAGGAAATTCCAGCAGGGCATTATTAGAGAGTGTACTGAGTACTGCAGGGATGGGCATCGGGCAGGAAATGCCAGCAGGGCATTAATAGAGAGTGTACTAAATACTGCAGGGATGGGCATCAGGCAGGACATGCCAGCAGGGCATTAAAAGAGTGTACTGCAGAGATGAGCATTGGGCAGGAAATGCCAGCAGTGCATTATTAGAGAGTGTACAGAGTACTGCAGGAATGGGCATCGGGCAGGACATGCCAGCAGGGCATTAATAGCGAGTGTACTGAGTACTGCGGGGATGGACATCGGGCAGGACATGCCAGCAGGGCATTATTGGAGAGTGTATTGAGTACTGCAGGGATGGGCATCGGGCAGGAAATGCCAGCAGGGCATTATTAGAGAGTGTACTGAGTACTGCAGGGATGGGCATCGGGCAGGAAATGCCAGCAGGGCATTAATAGAGAGTGTACTAAATACTGCAGGGATGGGCATCAGGCAGGACATGCCAGCAGGGCATTAATAGAGAGTGTACTGAGTACTGCAGGGACGGGCATCGGGCAGGGAATGCCAGCGGGGCATTAATAGTGAGTGTACTGAGTATTGCAGGGATGGGCATCGGGCAGGACATGCCAGCAGGGCATTATTAGAGAGTGTACTGAGTACTGCAGGGATGGGCATCGGGCAGGAAATGCCAGCAGGGCATTATTAGAGAGTGTACTGAGTACTGCAGGGATGGGCATCGGGCAGGAAATGCCAGTAGGGCATTAATAGAGGGTGTACTAAATACTGCAGGGATGGGCATCAGGCAGGACATGCCAGCAGGGAATTAATAGAGAGTGTACTGAGTACTGCTGGGACAGGCATCAGGCAGGGAATGCCAGCAGGGCATTAATAGTGAGTGTACTGAGTACTGCAGGGATGGGCATCGGGCAGGAAATGCCAGCAGGGCATTAATAAAGAGTGTACTGCAGGAATGGGCATATGGGCAGGACATTCCAGCAGGGCATTAATAGAGAGTGTACTGAGTACTGCAGGGATGGGCATTCGGCAGGAAATGCCAGCAGGGCGTTATTAGAATGTGTACTTAGTACTGCAGGGATGGACATCGGGCAGGACATGCCAGCAGGGCATTAATAGAGAGTGTACTAAATACTGCAGAGATGGGCATCGGGCAGGAAATGCCAGCATGGCATTAATAGAGAGTGTACTAAATACTGCAGAGATGGGCATCGGGCAGGAAATGCCAGCAGGGCATTATTAGAGAGTGTACTGAGTACTGCAGGGATGGGCATCGGGCAGGAAATGCCAGCAGGGCATTATTAGAGAGTGTACTGAGTACTGCAGGGATGGACATCGGGCAGGACATGCCAGCAGGGCATTATTAGAGAGTGTACTGAGTACTGCAGGGATGGGCATCGGGCAGGAAATGCCAGCAGGGCATTAATAGAGAGTGTCCTGAGTACTGCAGGGATGGACATCGGGCAGGACATGCCAGCAGGGCATTATTAGAGAGTGTACCGAGTACTGCAGGAATGGGCATCGGGTAGGAAATGCCAGCAGGCCATTAATAGAGAGTGTACTAAATACGGCAGAGATGGGCATCGGGCAGGACATGCCAGCAGGGCATTAATAGCGAGTGTACTGAGTACTGCAGGGATGGGCATCGGGCAGGAAATGCCAGCAGGGCATTATTAGAGAGTGTACTGAGTACTGCAGGGAGGGGCATCGGGCAGGGAATGCCAGCAGGGCATTAATAGTGAGTGTACTGAGTACTGCAGGGATGGGCATCGGGCAGGAAATGCCAGCAGGGCATTAATAAAGAGTGTACTGCAGGAATGGGCATATGGGCAGGACATGCCAGCAGGGCATTAATAGCGAGTGTACTGAGTAGTGCAGGAATGGGCATATGGGCAGGACATTCCAGCAGGGCATTATTAGAGAGTGTACTGAGTACTGGAGGGATGGACATCGGGCAGGACATGCCAGCAGGGCATTATTAGAGAGTGTACTAAATACTGCAGAGATGGGCATCGGGCAGGAAATGCCAGCAGGGCATTAATAAAGAGTGTACTGCAGGAATGGGCATATGGGCAGGACATTCCAGCAGGGCATTATTAGGGAGTGTACTGAGTACTGCAGGGATGGGCATTCGGCAGGAAATGCCAGCAGGGCATTATTAGAATGTGTACTGAGTACTGCAGGGATGGACATCGGGCAGGACATGCCAGCAGGGCATTAATAGAGAGTGTACTAAATACTGCAGAGATGGGCATCGGGCAGGAAATGCCAGCATGGCATTAATAGAGAGTGTACTAAATACTGCAGAGATGGGCATCGGGCAGGAAATGCCAGCAGGGCATTATTAGAGAGTGTACTGAGTACTGCAGGGATGGGCATCGGGCAGGAAATGCCAGCAGGGCATTATTAGAGAGTGTCCTGAGTACTGCAGGGATGGACATCGGGCAGGACATGCCAGCAGGGCATTATTAGAGAGTGTACCGAGTACTGCAGGAATGGGCATCGGGTAGGAAATGCCAGCAGGGCATTAATAGAGAGTGTACTAAATACTGCAGAGATGGGCATCGGGCAGGACATGCCAGCAGGGCATTAATAGCGAGTGTACTGAGTACTGCAGGGATGGGCATCGGGCAGGAAATGCCAGCAGGGCATTATTAGAGAGTGTACTAAATACTGCAGAGATGGGCATCGGGCAGGACATTCCAGCAGGGCATTATTAGAGAGTGTACTGAGTACTGCAGGGATGGACATCGGGCAGGACATGCCAGCAGGGCATTATTAGAGAGTGAACTAAATACTGCAGAGATGGGCATCGGGCAGGAAATGCCAGCAGGGCATTAATAGAGAGTGTCCTGAGTACTGCAGGGATGGGCATCGGACAGGACATGCCAGCAGGGCATTAATAGAGAGTGTACTAAATACTGCAGAGATGGGCATCAGGCAGGAAATGCCAGCAGGGCATTAATAGAGAGTGTACAGAGTACTGCAGGGATGGACATCGGGCAGGACATGCCAGCAGGGCATTAATAGAGAGTGTACTGAGCACTGCAGGGATGGGCATCGGGCAGGGAATGCCAGCAGGGCATTAATAGCGAGTGTACTGAGTACTGCGGGGATGGACATCGGGCAGGACATGCCAGCAGGGCATTATTGGAGAGTGTATTGAGTACTGCAGGGATGGGCATCGGGCAGGAAATGCCAGCAGGGCATTACTAGAGAGTGTACTGAGTACTGCAGGGATGGGCATCGGGCAGGAAATGCCAGCAGGGCATTAATAGAGAGTGTACTAAATACTGCAGGGATGGGCATCAGGCAGGACATGCCAGCAGGGCATTAAGAGAGTGTACTGCAGAGATGAGCATTGGGCAGGAAATGCCAGCAGTGCATTATTAGAGTGTGTACAGAGTACTGCAGGAATGGGCATCGGGCAGGACATGCCAGCAGGGCATTAATAGAGAGTGTACTGAGCACTGCAGGGATGGGCATCGGGCAGGGAATGCCAGCAGGGCATTAATAGCGAGTGTACTGAGTACTGCGGGGATGGACATCGGGCAGGACATGCCAGCAGGGCATTATTGGAGAGTGTATTGAGTACTGCAGGGATGGGCATCGGGCAGGAAATGCCAGCAGGGCATTATTAGAGAGTGTACTGAGTACTGCAGGGATGGGCATCGGGCAGGAAATGTCAGCAGGGCATTAATAGAGAGTGTACTAAATACTGCAGGGATGGGCATCAGGAAGGACATGCCAGCAGGGCATTAATAGAGAGTGTACTGAGTACTGCAGGGACGGGCATCGGCCAGGGAATGCCAGCGGGGCATTAATAGTGAGTGTACTGAGTACTGCAGGGATGGGCATCGGGCAGGAAATGCCAGCAGGGCATTATTAGAGAGTGTAATGAGTATTGCAGGGATGGACATCGTGCAGGACATGCCAGCAGGGCATTATTAGAGAGTGTACCGAGTACTGCAGGAATGGGCATCGGGTAGGAAATGCCAGCAGGGCATTATTAGAGAGTGTACTGAGTACTGCAGGGATGGGCATCGGGCAGGAAATGCCAGTAGGGCATTAATAGAGGGTGTACTAAATACTGCAGGGATGGGCATCAGGCAGGACATGCCAGCAGGGCATTAATAGAGAGTGTACTGAGTACTGCTGGGACGGGCATCAGGCAGGGAATGCCAGCAGGGCATTAACAGTGAGTGTACTGAGTACTGCAGGGATGGGCATCGGGCAGGAAATGCCAGCAGGGCATTAATAAAGAGTGTACTGCAGGAATGGGCATATGGGCAGGACATTCCAGCAGGGCATTAATAGAGAGTGTACTGAGTACTGCAGGGATGGGCATTCGGCAGGAAATGCCAGCAGGGCATTATTAGAATGTGTACTGAGTACTGCAGGGATGGAGATCGGGCAGGACATGCCAGCAGGGCATTAATAGAGAGTGTACTAAATACTGCAGAGATGGGCATCGGGCAGGAAATGCCAGCATGGCATTAATAGAGAGTGTACTAAATACTGCAGAGATGGGCATCGGGCAGGAAATGCCAGCAGGGCATTATTAGAGAGTGTACTGAGTACTGCAGGGATGGACATCGGGCAGGACATGCCAGCAGGGCATTATTAGAGAGTGTACTGAGTACTGCAGGGATGGGCATCGGGCAGGAAATGCCAGCAGGGCATTAATAGAGAGTGTCCTGAGTACTGCAGGGATGGACATCGTGCAGGACATGCCAGCAGGGCATTATTAGAGAGTGTACCGAGTACTGCAGGAATGGGCATCGGGTAGGAAATGCCAGCAGGGCATTATTAGAGAGTGTACTGAGTACTGCAGGGATGGACATCGGGCAGGACATGCCAGCAGGGCATTATTAGAGAGTGTACTGAGTACAGCAGGGATGGGCATCGGGCAGGAAATGCCAGCAGGGCATTAATAGAGAGTGTCCTGAGTACTGCAGGGATGGACATCGTGCAGGACATGCCAGCAGGGCATTATTAGAGAGTGTACCGAGTACTGCAGGAATGGGCAACGAGTAGGAAATGCCAGCAGGGCATTAATAGAGAGTGTACTAAATACTGCAGAGATGGGCATCGGGCAGGACATGCCAGCAGGGCATTAATAGCGAGTGTACTGAGTACTGCAGGGATGGGCATCTGGCAGGAAATGCCAGCAGGGCATTATTAGAGAGTGTACTGAGTACTGCAGGGAGGGGCATCGGGCAGGGAATGCCAGCAGGGCATTAATAGTGAGTGTACTGAGTACTGCAGGGATGGGCATCGGGCAGGAAATGCCAGCAGGGCATTAATAAAGAGTGTACTGCAGGAATGGGCATTTGGGCAGGACATTCCAGCAGGGCATTAATAGAGAGTGTACTAAATACTGCAGAGATGGGCATCGGGCAGGACATGCCAGCAGGGCATTAATAGCGAGTGTACTGAGTACTGCAGGGATGGGCGTCGGGCAGGAAATGCCAGCAGGGCATTATTAGAGAGTGTACTGAGTACTGCTGGGACGGGCATCGGGCAGGACATGCCAGCAGGGCATTAATAAAGAGTGTACTGAGTACTGCAGGAATGGGCATATGGGCAGGACATTCCAGTAGGGCATTAGAGAGTGTACTGAGTACTGCAGGGATGGACATCGGGCAGGACATGCCAGCAGGGCATTATTAGAGAGTGTACTAAATACTGCAAAGATGGGCATCGGGCAGGAAATGCCAGCAGGGCATTAATAGAGAGTGTACAGAGTACTGCAGGGATGGACATCGGGCAGGACATGCCAGCAGGGCATTAATAGAGAGTGTCCTGAGTACTGCAGGAATGGGCATCGGGTAGGAAATGCCAGCAGGGCATTAATAGAGTGTACTAAATACTGCAGAGATGGGCATCGGGCAGGACATGCCAGCAGGGCATTAATAGCGAGTGTACTGAGTACTGCAGGGATGGGCATCGGGCAGGACATGCCAGCAGGGCAGTATTAGAGAGTGTACTGAGTACTCATGGAAACTGTTTTCTCCGTCCTCAGCGAGCGGCGTCTCACCACCGTCATGCGCTCCTGAGGGGCAGCCTGTTGGGCTGGTTACATGCAGTCACAGAGATAGAGGCTGAGCGGAACCAGCGGGCAGAACAGCTGGCGACCACCTTACTCCTACGGAGGACTTTCCAGCAATGGATGAAGGTGAATCTAGCGTCTGTCGCATATGCAGTGTCCCCACTGGCGATACACGAATAACCTCCGAGTTCCTCCGTCCTGTAGATGTACAATGGATGTTCCACATCATTTTATTTAATTTCCTCTCCATACATGTTCAACAGTCTGTCCACACACTGCAAAGTCCATCACCTTAGCACCCTGTATGTCCCCCTTGTGTTACAGTACTCCTTTGCCTTAGCACCCTGTATGTCCCCTTTGTGTTACAGTACTCCTCCATCTTAGCGCCCTGTATGTCCCCCTTATGTTACAGTATAAGGACTATCTATCTGTCCACACACTGCACAGTCCATCACCTTAGCACCCTGTATGTCCCCCTTGTGTTACAGTACAAGGACTATCTCTCTGTCCACACACTGCACAGTCCATCACCTTAGCACCCTGTATGTCCCCCTTGTTACAGTACTCCTTCACCTTAGCACCCTGTATGTCCCCCTTGTGTTACAGTACTCCTCCGTCTTAGCATCCCGTATGTCCCGCTTGTGTTACAGGACTCCTCCGTCTTAGCACCCCGTATGTCCCCCTTGTTTCAGTACTCCTCCGTCTTAGCACCCCGTATGTCCCCCTTGTGTTACAGTACTCCTTCACCTTAGCACCCCGTATGTCCCCATTGTGTTACAGTACAAGGACTCTCTCTCTGTCCACACACTGCACAGTCCATCACCTTAGCACCCTGTATGTTCCCCTTGTGTTACAGTACTCCTTCACCTTAGCACCCTGTATGTCCCCCTTCTGTTACAGTACAAGAACTATCTCTGTCCACACATTGCACAGTCCATCACCTCCTTAGCCCCCTGTATGTCCCCCTTGTGTTACAGTACTCCTTCGCCTTAGCACCCCGTATGTCCCCCTTGTGTTACAGTACTCCTCTGTCTTATCACCCTGTATGCCCCCCTTGTGTTACAGTACTCCTCCATCTTAGCACCCCGTATGTCCCCATTGTGTTACAGTACTCCTCCGTCTTAGCACGCCATATGTCTCCCTTGTGTTACAGTACTCCTTCACCTTAGCGCCCTGTATGTCCCCCTTGTGTTGCAGTACAAGGACTATCTGTCTGTCCACACACTGCACAGTCCATCGCCTT
Source organism: Taudactylus pleione (assembly GCA_031769625.1). Taxonomy (NCBI): domain Eukaryota; kingdom Metazoa; phylum Chordata; class Amphibia; order Anura; family Myobatrachidae; genus Taudactylus; species Taudactylus pleione. Next base: position 2,978,121 of record JAUIMM010000522.1, on the reverse strand, counting down.
AGCACCCTGTATGTCTCCCTTGTTACAGTACTGCTTCACCTTAACACCCTGTATGTCCCCCTTGTGTTACAGTACAAGGACTATCTCTCTGTCCACACACTGCACAGTCCATCACCTTAGCACCCTGTATGTCTGCCTTGTGTTACAGTACTCCTTCACCTTAGCACCCTGTATGTCCCCCTTGTGCTACAGTACTCCTCCGTCTTAGCACCCTGTATGCCCCCCTTGTTACAGTACTCCTCCGTCTTAGCACCCCGTATGTCCCCCTTGTGTTACAGCACTCCTCCATCTTAGCACCCCGTAAGTCCCCCTTGTGTTACAGTACTCCTCCGTCTTAGCACGCCGTATGTCCCCCTTGTGTTACAGTACTCCTCCGTCTTAGCACGCCGTATGTCCCCCTTGTGTTACAGTACTCCTCCGTCTTAGCACCCCGTAAGTCCCCCTTGTGTTACAGTACTCCTCCGTCTTAGCACCCCGTATGTCCCCCTTGTGTTACAGTACTCCTTCACCTTAGCACCCCGTATGTCCCCCTTGTGTTACAGTACAAGAACTATCTCTCTGTCCACACACTGCACAGTCCATCACCATAGCACCCTGTATGTCCCTTGTGTTACAATACTCCTTCACCTTAGCACCCTGTATGTCCCCCTTGTGTTACAGTACTCCTTCACCTTAGCGCCCTGTATGTCCCCCTTGTGTTACAGTACTGCTTCACCTTAGCGCCCTGTATGTCCCCCTTGTGTTACAGTACTGCTTCACCTTAGTGCCCGTATGTCCCACTTGTGTTACAGTACTCCTCCGTCTTAGCGCCCTATATGCCCCCCTTGTTACAGTACTCCTCCGTCTTAGCACGCCGTATGTCCCCCTTGTGTTACAGTACTCCTCCGTCTTAGCACCCCGTAAGTCCCCCTTGTGTTACAGTACTCCTCCGTCTTAGCACCCCGTATGTCCCCCTTGTGTTACAGTACTCCTTCACCTTAGCACCCCGTATGTCCCCCTTGTGTTACAGTACAAGGACTATCTCTCTGTCCACACACTGCACAGTCCATCACCATAGCACCCTGTATGTCCCCCTTGTGTTACAGTACTCCTTTGCCTTAGCACCCCGTATTTCCCCCTTGTGTTACAGTACTGCTTCACCTTAGCACCCTGTATGTCCCCCTTGTGTTACAGTACTCCTCCGTCTTAGCACCCTGTATGTCCCCCTTGTGTTACAGTACTCCTCCGTCTTAGCACCCTGTATGTCCCCCTTGTGTTACAGTACTCCTCCGTCTTAGCACCCTGTATGTCCCCCTTGTGTTACAGTACTGCTTCACCTTAGTGCCCGTATGTCCCACTTGTGTTACAGTACTCCTCCGTCTTAGCGCCCTATATGCCCCCCTTGTTACAGTACTCCTCCGTCTTAGCACGACGTATGTCCCCCTTGTGTTACAGTACTCCTCCGTCTTAGCACCCTGTATGTCCCCCTTGTGTTACAGTACTCCTCCGTCTTAGCACCCTGTATGTCCCCCTTGTGTTACAGTACTCCTCCGTCTTAGCACCCTGTATGTTCTCCTTGTGTTACAGTACAAGGACTATCTGTCTGTCCAGGAGGAGAGAGCGCACCGTCGCTATAAGGGCAATCTTCGGAGAAAGACCTTCACCGCCTGGCTGGATCTGGTACACGAGGAAAAGCTGGCAATGTGGGAAAAGCAGAGGCTTGCCGCAGAACATAACCAGAGGTTGGCACATATGGGGTTAATAGTACATTTTCTGTGTAACTGTGGCTGGGTCTGGGGTGTAATATATACAGTACATGGCAGATAACTATAGGATATCACTGACAGGAGAAGTGAATAACATTGATTATATTGTTACAATGGCACCTGTCGGGGGGGTGGGATATATTAGGCAGTAAGTGATGATTCAGTTCTTGTAGCTGATGTATTGGAAGCAGGTAATATGGGTCAGTGTAAGGATCGGTGGCTGGACAAGGGGTCTGCAGAGCGGCAGATCTTGTATGGTGTTCCCGATATACAGTGCTTAGTAGCTACCAAAAGTGATCCAAGGAAGGACAACCGGTGGACCTGAGACATGGGCAGCAAAGACTAGCCCGCCTGGTCCTATCCCACAGAAGAGCCGCTGTAGCACAAATTGCAGAGAAAGTTATTGCTGGCTATGATAGAAAGGTGTCAGAACACACACAGAGCATCGCAGCTTGCTGCGTATAGGGCTGCATCGCCACAGACCGGTCAGAGCGCCAAAGCTGACCCCCGCCCACCGCTGAAAGCTCCTACAATGGGCACATCAGCATTAGAACTGGACTATGGAGCAAGAATGTGGCCTGGTCTCTGTTGAATCACGTTTTCTCTTACATCACGTGGACGGTTGGGTCCGTGTGCGTCATTTACCTGGGGGAGAGACGGCACCAGGATGCACGATGGGAAGAAGGCAAGCCGGCAGAGATAGGGTGGTGCTCTGGCCAATGTTCTGCTGATAAACCTTGGGTCCTGGCATTCAGGTGTTACTATGACACGTACCACCTACCTAACCATTGTTGCAGACCAAGGACACTCCTTCATAGCAGCGGTATGCCCTGATGTCGATGATCTCCCAGCAGGATAATGTCACATTGCGAACGTTGCTCAGGAATGGTTTGAGGAACATGACAAAGAGTTCAAGGTGGTGACTTGGCCTCCAATCCCCCAGATCTCATTCTGATCGAGCATCTGTGGGATGAGCTGGAAAACTAGTCCGAGGCATAGCGGCCCCATATCACACCTTACAGGACTCATGGCTCTGTAACACTACTGTGCAATTAACTTATTTCCGCTATGTCCGGTTATTTCTGGGATTTTTTTGTGCTTAAATGTTTATTAGATTTTGTAACATAGGTAACGGGACGTTCCCAGCCAGGGACAGAAATGAGAGCTGAATGAGGGAGAGGGCCACCACGGATATATTCCTTCTGCGCGGAGGTCAGGAAGCCCCAGCATTATAACGTGCATGACATGTAAATTCACCTGTACACAGGCTGAGGTAACATACATGAGGATAACACCTATCACATCGCCAGGAACTAGTGACACCAGCGAGGCATGCTATACAATACACAAGGAACACAGACGGGGGGCGGACTGTGATCAACCTTTTGCCACAACACAATATCCGGAAATGTGGTTCAATAATGATCATTATTACAGTGTCTGCCGCAGCTCAGTACTTATCAGTGTCTATGCACCTTGTAAATGATTTATTACATTCCATAACCAGTTGTATGTATGGTGATTTTTTTGTGTCCTTTTTGACACTGCAACGTACAGTATGACAGGAGCCTCAGAACATTACTCTGTGCTGCTGGGGACCCTGCTCCTCCCACTATATAACTCTCAGTCTGTGACTTCCTGCTGCCCCCATTACCCTCCTCACATCATGTCACTGCCCCTGTCACATGCAGCCCTGTCCTCACGTCACTCATCTCCTGATATACTCTGTGCTGCTGGGGACCCTGCTCCTCCCACTATATAACTCTCAGTCTGTGACTTCCTGCTGCCCCCATTACCCTCCTCACATCATGTCACTGCCCCTGTCACATGCAGCCCTGTCCTCACGTCACTCATCTCCTGATATACTCTGTGCTGCTGGGGCTCTGTTCTCAAACAGTTCCACAGGTGGACAGATCATTGTCTCTCACATGATTGTTATATTCTGAAATACTCTGTGTTACTGTGGGCACTTTATGTGTTGTAGCCACATACATCTATCCTATAATAGCCCCGTTTCACTACTTTTTCTTAAAATATATGTCTAAAGGGCTGTACACACTGGACGATAAAAGTGAACAACATGAATTATAACGATATCATTCAACGTTATATCGTCCAGTGTGTATGCACTGAACGATCAACGATGCGTGCTCCCGCGGGACAATAACGATATCCCCCGTTGGCTGAACATGCAGCTCAATCTGGGGATATCGTTAATGATGCCATGCTGCCGAATGTAGCATGGTGCCGCTCCCCCCACCTCCGCCGCTGTGGCCAACATCGGGAAGTGTGTGTATACTGATGTCGGCAACCCCGCTGGGACTGCCAATATATCTCAGCGCACACATCGTCTAGTGTGTATGAGCCTTTAGGCCTAGCCCAGATTTATCAATGAATGATACTCTTATCACTCGTTTCAAATCTTAAACGGTGCTCCAACCAATCAGCTCCTTACTGTCATTTTTCAAGCACATGAGAGGAGCTGATTGGTTGGAGCAGAATTTAAGATTAGTAACGAGTGGTAAGAATAAAATCTGGGCCTTGATCTATTATAGGACCCCTGAGTACTTAGTACTCTATTATCACATTAAGATGCAAAATTCAGGGAAAGGTACCGGAATCGCTACCCATGGCGGAGTCTCTCACCGTGTGGCGCAGAAAGGACAGGAGTATGAGGACACAGCTGTACATAGACACTGCTACAGGCTGTACGCAGAGACGCGCAGTAACGCCATCTTATATTGTCACTGGCTAAATATCATTTGTTATATTCCTGTCATTGTCTTCCAGGCGAATCCTCATGACTGCGCTCAGGACATGGAGGCACTTACCGAAATTTATGAGAGAACAGAGGTTAAAGGAGGAGAGACGCCAGATGCTCCGACAGAGAGTGGCGCAAATTCTCCCCGACTTCCAGCTGGGACCTGAGAGCTGACGCTCGGGGAGGGGGATCAGTGACACCCACAGGTGCTGACTCCGGGCCCACTGCCTGTACGGCCCTGATGGTCTCTAACATAACACACCCCGGGGGAGCAACACTGACTGTCACCCTGTACACGCGGAGACCATGATAACGCCTTAGCGCTGCAGCTGGGTTGGGAAATAAAGTTCAGTTTTACTATTTATCTGATTAGAAAAACATTTGTCTTTATTATAGTCACTATTGTCTTCCTGGTAATCCCCCTGTTCTGTATATTACAAAGGAACGAGCCAGGTACAGTAATTCTCGTGTGTCGTAGGGTCTCAGCGTGTTGGGTCCAGAGAGTGAGAATTGTCGCAGTTTGCGCTCTGCGACGGGCGTCCGTGCTGTGTAACAGTCTGCGACGGGCGTCCGTGCTGTGTAACAGTCTGCGACGGGCGTCCGTGCTGTGTAACAGTCTGCGACGGGCGTCCGTGCTGTGTAACAGTCTGCGACGGGCGTCCGTGCTGTGTAACAGTCTGCGACGGGCGTCCGTGCTGTGTAACAGTCTGCGACGGGCGTCCGTGCTGTGTAACAGTCTGCGACGGGCGTCCGTGCTGTGTAACAGTCTGCGACGGGCGTCCGTGCTGTGTAACAGTCTGCGACGGGCGTCCGTGCTGTGTAACAGTCTGCGACGGGCGTCCGTGCTGTGTAACAGTCTGCGACGGGCGTCCGTGCTGTGTAACAGTCTGCGACGGGCGTCCGTGCTGTGTAACAGTCTGCGACGGGCGTCCGTGCTGTGTAACAGTCTGCGACGGGCGTCCGTGCTGTGTAACAGTCTGCGACGGGCGTCCGTGCTGTGTAACAGTCTGCGACGGGCGTCCGTGCTGTGTAACAGTCTGCGACGGGCGTCCGTGCTGTGTAACAGTCTGCGACGGGCGTCCGTGCTGTGTAACAGTCTGTGGTGGATCCTGCCTGAGCCTATAACTGGCAATCAGATAAGCCCCCTAAGCTCAGTCACCCCTATAATAACAGTCACAGATAGTGTATGGTGTGCCAGTCTCTGCTTCCTTTTGTGTTAGTGAATTTGCCACCATACCCCACGTAGTCTGGATTCCACAGCTTTACCATAAAGAATCCTTCCTGTACGGACGATGAGTCTGTTTCTTACATCGATAACTGATGACCTTTCACCCTCTGTGTCAGATTTGCTACAATAACTAGAGATGTGCGGGTTCAGATTTACTCGGTTCTTTATGCCAAAATTATCACAAGTTCGGATTTATTTTATTGGCTATCCGAAACACGATAGCCAATAAAATGCCGTTTTTGCGAGCCGAGTAAAACCGAACCCGCACATCTCTAACAATAACACTGGGTACACAATAGACAATTGGAAAACATATTGTCCCCATCAGTGAGTGTGTACCCGCGGGATGTAGTCTGGAAGCCGATGGTCTAAATGCCGACAGCCGGCGTCCAGACTCTCTAATCCTGGCATGGTGCTAATGACAGGCGTCGAAAACTCGACGCCTGTCATTAACCATACGCTGGAAGACTGACGCCCGGCCTACCGAACGAAGGTAAGTCGGGCGCGGACAGCCATGGCGGGGGGGCTTAGGTTTAGGGCTCCCGGGGGGACTTAGGGTTAGGCACTCCCCGGGAGGTTAGGTTTAGGCTAGGGGAAGGGGGGGTTTGGGTTAGGCAAGCCCCCCCCCCCCCCCCCCCCCCCCCCGCCCGGAGCACTGGTGCTATTGCTGTTTATACAGAGGCTGTAATGTGATTAGTAACAGCAGCAAGTCATGCATACAAGGTCAGTGATATAAAGCATTGCCAGATCAGCACACAATATTTCAAATAATGAAGCATCAGCCAGACATAGGAGAGGATCCACAGTTTAATCAGTTTGGGAAAGACACTGACTGTGACACTTATCACTGTACCTGTTATACCAGCATCACCTGGGAACCTGCTCCCACAACCTTACAGACAGGTACAGTGATAAGTGTCACAGTCAGTGTTATACCAGCATCACCTGGGAACCTGCTCCCACAATCTTACACACAGCGGATGGGGTTTTGTAGACTGACACAATCGCAAGATCATATTAAATATAAACTGTATAATGGCCGTGTCTGTAGTCCCTGCTAAATACTGGTTCCGCCTATAATATGGCTGCCTCCATTCTGGTGCTTAGGATGAATAAGTGCTGATGATAATATATATATGATGCCAGCACTAGATGTGCCTGAGGACACTAAAGAACAGTTCCTTCATTTCTCCACACACTGTGTACAGAGTAACAATACATGGCTTACATAGTTACATATACACAATACTGCTAGCCGACACTTGTCTATTACTAAATACAGTAAAGGATGTTATCCCAATGAACGGAATACACAGTACGGGGTGTCAGTAATCCTCATTCACTGCACTGAGCACAGCAAACACTATCATGGTAGATTCTGTATCACCTGCGCGGTGTAAGAGCCTGAACACCGGGACTGTCGGCTACGGAGCGTATCCAGCCATAGATTACACCGGAGAACGCGGCAGCTGCTGATACAGTAACCGGAGCTCATTGCTTCCTGCACACATTTTATATTTATATATTTGTTCTATTTAATTTGCATACAACCCCACCACTGTTAATAACATTGTTTGAAAGTCACGATCGGGAGACATCAGCCACAAATAAGATCCACGTTGTTGTAGATGAAATAGCGACTTCATAGTAACAGTCACAGTCATACAGGTAAATGTATAAGGATAATGCAATGATCATGGGGGAAGATTTCCCCCCTAGGCACACTGGATTTTCTGTTACAGGCTATGTTAGGTATAAATCACTTCTCAGTCTATTTTTATGTAACGTATACTTCTATTTAGGGATGGCCATCAATGGTTAACCACAGATAGTAGATGATTTTTCCATCGATGGCAGAAGTTCAATAAAGCAAGGATGACCATCGGTGGGTGAAACCATTGATTATTAAACTAGTGAAATTGACGTTTAAGGGGTCTGCACGTATGGGGGATTGCAGGTGCTCGCTTCAGGTGGGTTTTTCAAGATTTCTAACTCTTCACTTTAGCGACTAGAAATTATGCTAACACCCATTTTCAAGTACCCCAAATATGACAGGACTACTAATTTTCACCCCAAAAAAATAGCAAAATGCTTTTCTTCACCACTTGTGCAACCAAAGAGCTAATTAGAAGCAATTGACAGCACTTAAGTACCCCAAATAGCTTCAGTAGGGCTAATCGGGGACTTCTATATTGATCCCCATTGTTAGTGCATCTTTTGGGGGGTGTTGGGCTGATTTCCCCATTTTTGACAGCACTTTCCACCTGTGTAAGTTTCACCAGTTTGCGTTTTCGTGGGTTTTGGAATTTAATATGGCGATTAGCGGGGGGTGCGCACAAAAAAAAAAGTTTTCGCAACCAAAACACACGATGTAGGCGAAAAGTCCGGCATGCAAAAAAGTATCGCGGGTGCGAAACTAATTGAATACGGGCCTGAGTGTGAGTTGGGACAGTGTAATATCTACAGCAGCGTTCATGCCTTTCCCCTCCTTACATACTGATATCACGGATTAGATCATTGAGTGTCAAATAACGTTTTAGAACTTGTACCCCAAACCAGGATATGACGTACTGTATGTCTGAAAGGTGCGAGCCGGGTTGATAGGGTTGCAGACCTGGGACTGCTTGCTAGCAGGGTTTTTCCCCGGTCAATGACCCGGCTCAAGTGTGAGTGGTGTGACCCAGGTCTTGATGACTCGGGTCACGCCTAAAACAAATTGATTGGCCGGGGACAATGGCGCTTAGAGATGAGATCATCTCCAAGTGCCCACGCAATGACGGAAGTGAAGGGTGATGACCCAGGAATAACCCGGGTCGTAGTGTGAAAGGGGTAGGCTGGCTTCTACCTGTGCCCTGGGTCCAAGCTGGGTTGAAGCCGGGGTTTTATGTCTGAAAGTGGTATTGGGGAGTTTTGATGCCAGAACTCGGTAGTTCTAAACTTGTTCTCCATTTAACCCATTTATTACCCAGGTTACTGCCTGGTCACAGGACACGGCGTCACCAAAGTTTGTACAGGAGATAAGTTCCCGTCTGGTGTGAAATATAGTGAGAATGACATGTACAAGAGGCACGTTCTGTCCTTTGGAGAAGTGCACTATACCGGGGGGCTCCCAAACCCCATTACAGTCCCCACATTAGAAGGCTATCCATGCTTGAGCACAGGTGACTTAATTAGTACCTCAATCAATTTGATTTAACCATCTAAACTCAAGCATGGATATCCTTAAAACCTGGACTGTAATGGCGGAGTTTAGGAACTATTTAGAAGCTGAGGGTATTGGAAGTCTCCTGAATGACTTCCAATGTCCCTATGTTCTACAGCACAGGACACATCAGCCCATATACTACACATCACATTGATTGGCCAATTTCTGTCCAATTACATACCACCTTCCAAATCTGCCGCCCAATCACTGTCCTCTATCGTCATCGTGCTTTTCATCTGGAGGTCGGAGACACTGATTAACCTGCTGGAGGATCCTGCTGCCGGTCTCTCTCAGTGGGGTGATAACAGAGAACAGGCGCTCGTACTTCACTGAACATGACGTAAATAGAAGCTCAGTCATCTCATTGTGGGAACGTACATTTATATATGTGTGAATATTACAAGTTGCCTTCACTAATCATTTAAAGGTATAGTTTAAGTTAGCGTTCTCTGGTGCAAACAAGGTTTAACCTTCTCCTAAAATATAAAGTGCAGAACACTGCAGAGCTTTGACAGGGACTGCAGTGAAACGGAATAGGAAAGACTTATTACAGGTCAGTTGAAGCCTCCAGCTAACAAGTAGAAAGGTTATAAAATTAAATAATTATGCACTATTTTTTTCCTTGCTAAAAGGCAGCAGATAATTATCTTTGAATAATCATTATAGTTAAGAGATATATACACTGTACTGTATTATGTCCATCCTGATCCTGTAATGATCCTGCATCTGTGATCTTGTCTGGAAACAGATGGGACAGACATACCGTTGGGGACTGAGGTTTCAGCCCAGCGGCAGGTGGCAAGAGCTGGCACTCTGCAAACCTCGGGGTCCAGGGGTGGTGACCCATAATGTTTAAGGGGGAGTAGGTTACATTAAGGAATGATCATTATTATATTGTTAAGACACTATTAGATGTGGCAGTGCTATGCTAATTATCTTATTCTGATCACTCTACATCAGAGGTGGCCAAACTCGGTCCTCAAGAGCTACCAACAGTTCACATTTTCCAGGTCACCCAGCAGGTGCACAGGTGTATTCATTACTCACTGACACATTTTGAAAGACCCACAGGTGGAGCTAATTATTTCACTTGTGATTCCGAGAGGAGACCTGGTAAACGTGAACTGTTGGAAGCTCTCGAGGACAGAGTTTGGCCACCCCTGCTCTACATCATACACATTACATAGAAGCTACTGTACAGGGGTTGGATTGATGCTACTAATAAGTTAAAGGTGAGGGGAACTGGAGTTATATTATGTGAGAACTGTATAGAAGTTGAGGGCTTTCCCCGTTTATAATGACCAAGGTGAGCTCTATAGAAATAATTGGAAGCTGGAACACTTGAAGCTGGATACACACGTAAAGATTATCTGTCCACCCAGCCAACTAGCTGATTGGTGAGAATGAAAATCTGGTAACGTATGGGAGTAACTGATGATCAGCAATTTGCTTCTAAATGCCAGAAAACAGCCGAAAATGGTGGTCAGAAAAGTTTGTTAAATGTTTGATCTAAACAATTTGTTCAAACAACAGTTTTTGTCCATTTTCCGGCGTTTGGGAGCAAATTGCTGATTGTCATTTATTTTCATACCTTACCAGGTTTTCATTCCAACCAATCAGCTAGTCGGATGGTTGGACAGAAAATATTTACGTGTGTATGCACCTTTAAGAGATCTCTGTTCCTGAGCTTCAGGGAAATGTTTCCTTGTGATGTCTGCAATTAATAAGACAATTAAGTGTTACTCTAGAACGTGCAGCGATTCCACAGAGCTGAGGTCCTGGGTGAGAGAGCAGTAAGGCACTGAAGGGGTCGGGAGGGGTGTTCACACGATGTCCGAGAGTTTGTGTTCCGCACTCTGACTGTCCAGGAACAGGAAATGAAGCCAGTTCTGGAGAAGGCCCTGGTTAAAGGTCCCCGTGTCCACAGCCAGGCCACCAAGGATCCAGCGGCCAGTCTTCTCCCGCAGGGCGATACGAGCCTCCCGCTCTGTGACATTGTAGCTGATGTTCAGGAGCTGTGTGAGCAGGACATAGCCCATCCCGGCCGTGACGATGGCGCAGTACCACACGCAGGTGAAGGCAAACGATGTGCTGAGCAATTGGACAGGTGAGCATTAGTCTCCTCGGGAGCAGTTTACCTACACACCTGGACTAAAAACCTAACATCTATTCTACAGCTAGAAATAGAACATTCACGACGTAAGGTCATCACATGTGAACAAAAACTAGTCTCCTACCATCACTGCGGTGCACCTGGAGCTCTTACCCACTCAGCAAATGTGTTAAACTATTTACCTGCCTTGCACACACACTTTCCTCCTCCCCCCCCCCCCCCAGCACTGTTCCCCCCTATTATTGGTAATTATGTGACACCTGTGCCCTAACATGTGACCCGCCACCTTGTATCTAAACACCTCATTACCTGTAGTTGGCGTAGACTCCTGGGCAGTAGAACAAGGCACTGAGGATATTTTGGCCCCGACAGATGGCGCTAAGTGTCAGTATTATTCCGTATATGGATGTGAATAGGAAGACCATGAGCAGCAGGATGAAGAACTTGTGGTTCTGAGCTCCGATGCAATTGTTAATCCTACAAAACCCAATGCAACAATTAACCTCATTATGGCAGTAACAATACGTCCAGGTAAGTTGTCATTATGTAATCTGTGTCTCCCAACACAGACCCATCTCCACCCCAGCAGTGGCTCGTCCTGCTGCCGTCACTTACCACACACAGTGATGGTCCAGCCGCTGGACACAGTTACCGCAGATTCTGCAATGGCCGCTTCGTGGGAGTCTCACCAGACGGCACGCCTTGCACCCGTTTTTCTCGGCGAGGAGGTAATCCTTCTCCCCCTGGACTCCAGGAGACTCCTTGTCCTGATTCGGCCATGCATTATTCCCAAAATCGCCACATGTGCCCCCCGACTTAACCCGGGGGTAATTTGTGCTTTTTTTGAGGTAGCCGGGATCCTTCTTCGCCTTGACCAAAAAAATAAGTGTCAGCAGTAGGCCAAAGGTGACGGTGGTCAAATGCCCCCATCCTATGTGACCGTTCAGGAAGACCTCCCGTACAAAGTTATAGTACATGTAGCCCAGGGAGAAGAGGGCGAGGCTGAGGAAGAGGAGGGTCTTTCCCTTGCGCCTGTGCGTCAATCTATAATACCAGATGACCAGCAGCGGCAGGGAGCTCAGAGTGACCATGGTGAGGAGCACGTGGTAGGACGCGAGGTAGAGAGAGACCGGCAGCAGGATCAGTGGTGGCAAAATGCTGACATCTAGCTTCCTGGCACCGCGTATCCACGGCACGCGGCAGCGGTCTGAAGCAGTTTCCATAACCCTCGCCAAGACCTCCGGCTGCAGCGATTTACAGGTGATCCACCTGGGCAAAGACGACAAGACTGGCTATAACACAAATCCGCAGCGCGGCACCCGTCATTCATAAGATGAAGCTTCCACTCACCTGTCGCAGGCTTCATCCACGTCCTCACAATCACACAAGCAGGCTGCCAGGTGACTCCTCTCCCCATTCTGGTTTATGTATTCGCAGCAGCAGAGGCCATCGTCATCTTCACCCCGACCCCTGGGAGTCCTCTTCTTCCTCACGCCGTTCATATTTACATCCTTCACTATAGCGGCCAGGTACCAAGGAGTCTACAGGTCACACGGCAGTCTCCGGACATACACATCATGACGTAGCTCCTTCCCAGGTGATCACTGCAAAGACAACGACCAGTGAGAACCCGCAGCTGCAGCGGTCACTGGCACACAAGAGAGGCGGCCATTTTGTGGGCTGTACTCAGAAGATGGCAGCCCATAGGATTCCTGGGAAGCTGTGACATCACTTTGTGGCCACGATGTCATTAGGCACAGGCTACTTTCTCTTAAATACTGGTTTAGACCACAATGGCGGCCTCGTAAACTTATCTGACAATACACCCCGTTATTTTCTTACATGTACCCCATGACCTAGGAGAGGGCTCCCCTCACATATTAGTCACCACACCCAACACATTTTACACACTGGCTTTATAAATAACTACTGCAGCACATACATGAAGGGGACAAGGTCACGTCAGAGCGTTGCAGCGCGGGGAGCACGGAGCGAGGGATAGCAAGTCTCATCCCGAGGACGAGCTAATTATAGATGAAATATTTTTATGATGCCTCGGCCATAGATTACCCTAACATGTATGGCTGGGAGGGAGGGGCAGGCGGGGGGGGGGGGGGGTTTGAGGACGGGGACTGAAGTGTGTTTATTGTTAGAGTCATATATAGTTTTGCATTAGACAATGATTTGCTAGTATGTGACTGCAGCCATTCTTTATGTAAAGTCCCGACCGCTGGGATCTCATCTACATCCCACCACATTCATATATACAATATACACTACACCACAGGTTCCCAAACGCGGTCCTCAAGGCTCCCCAACAGTTTGGTGTTAGAGATATCCCTGGTATAGAACAGGTGGTTAAATCAGATTGACTGAGGTATTAATTAAGTCACCTGTGCTATACCAGGGATATCTCTAACACCTGAACTGTTGGGGAGCCTTGAGGACCGCGTTTGGGAACCTCTGCCTTACATACTGCACACACACACATTCAAACACATACAGTACAAAAGACACACAGAGAAAATACAATGCACATACAGAACTATACATTACAAATACATAGAACATATAAAGCACATGTCACATGCAGTACAATACACACATGTACAATACACACCCATACATAGAACATACAATACAAACACACAGAACATACAGTACACACACAGAACATACAGTACACACACAGTACTACGATACATATGATTGGTCAATATAAGTGTGTGAGAGAAGCGGTCCCTGAGCCCCCTGTACTTGTACCTGTCCCGGCTGCTGCTGCGCTCGGTGTCTCTGGCTCCCGGGTCTGGTCTCTCTGTGACTGTTGTGTCCTCGCTTCCTGCTCCGCCTCCAGCCCCGCCCATATACAATGACGTCGATGTTTTAACCCTCTGCTGCCCGGTCAGTGGGTGGCTAGCGCACAGTGCTGAGTAGTATACCTTCTCCTCCCTATTATATCACTCCCAGTGCTGAGTAAACCTTCTCCCTATTATATCACTCCCAGTGCTGAGTATACTCTCTCCTCCCTATTATATCACTCCCAGTGCTGAGTATACCCTCCCCACTATTATATCACTCCCAGTGCTGAGTATACCCTCCCCACTATTATATCACTCCCAGTGCTGAGTATACCCTCTCCTCCCTATTATATCACTCCCAGTGCTGAGTATACTCTCACCCACCTATTATATTACTCCCAGTGCTGAGTATGCTCTCACCCACCTATTATATCACTCCCAGTGCTGAGTATCCCCTCCCCACTATTATATCACTCCCAGTGCTGAGTATACTCTCTCCCACCTATTATATAACTCCCAGTGCTGAGTATACCTTCTCCTCCCTATTATATCACTCCCAGTGCTGAGTATACTCTCTCCTCCCTATTATATCACTCCCAGTGCTGAGTATACCCTCCCCACTATTATATCACTCCCAGTGCTGAGTATACCCTCCCCACTATTATATCACTCCCAGTGCTGAGTATACCCTCTCCCCACTATTATATCACTCCCAGTGCTGAGTATACTCTCACCCACCTATTATATCACTCCCAGTGCTGAGTATACCCTCTCCTCCCTATTATATCACTCCCAGTGCTGAGTATACTCTCACCCACCTATTATATTACTCCCAGTGCTGAGTATGCTCTCACCCACCTATTATATCACTCCCAGTGCTGAGTATCCCCTCCCCACTATTATATCACTCCCAGTGCTGAGTATACTCTCTCCCACCTATTATATAACTCCCAGTGCTGAGTATACCTTCTCCTCCCTATTATATCACTCCCAGTGCTGAGTATACTCTCTCCTCCCTATTATATCACTCCCAGTGCTGAGTATACCCTCCCCACTATTATATCACTCCCAGTGCTGAGTATACCCTCCCCACTATTATATCACTCCCAGTGCTGAGTATACCCTCTCCTCCCTATTATATCACTCCCAGTGCTGAGTATACTCTCACCCACCTATTATATTACTCCCAGTGCTGAGTATGCTCTCACCCACCTATTATATCACTCCCAGTGCTGAGTATCCCCTCCCCACTATTATATCACTCCCAGTGCTGAGTATACTCTCTCCCACCTATTATATAACTCCCAGTGCTGAGTATACCCTCCCCACTATTATATCACTCCCAGTGCTGAGTATACTCTCTCCTCCCTATTATATCACTCCCAGTGCTGAGTATACCCTCCCCACTATTATATCACTCCCAGTGCTGAGTATACCCTCCCCACTATTATATCACTCCCAGTGCTGAGTATACCCTCTCCTCCCTATTATATCACTCCCAGTGCTGAGTATACTCTCACCCACCTATTATATTACTCCCAGTGCTGAGTATGCTCTCACCCACCTATTATATCACTCCCAGTGCTGAGTATCCCCTCCCCACTATTATATCACTCCCAGTGCTGAGTATACTCTCTCCCACCTATTATATAACTCCCAGTGCTGAGTATACCCTCCCCACTATTATATCACTCCCAGTGCTGAGTATACTCTCTCCTCCCTATTATATCACTCCCAGTGCTGAGTATACCCTCCCCACTATTATATCACTCCTAGTGCTGAGTATACCCTCCCCACTATTATATCACTCCCAGTGCTGAGTATACCCTCTCCTCCCTATTATATCACTCCCAGTGCTGAGTATACTCTCACCCACCTATTATATTACTCCCAGTGCTGAGTATGCTCTCACCCACCTATTATATCACTCCCAGTGCTGAGTATCCCCTCCCCACTATTATATCACTCCCAGTGCTGAGTATACTCTCTCCCACCTATTATATAACTCCCAGTGCTGAGTATACCTTCTCCTCCCTATTCTATCACTCCCAGTGCTGAGTATACTCTCTCCTCCCTATTATATCACTCCCAGTGCTGAGTATACCCTCCCCACTATTATATCACTCCCAGTGCTGAGTATACCCTCCCCACTATTATATCACTCCCAGTGCTGAGTATACCCTCTCCTCCCTATTATATCACTCCCAGTGCTGAGTATACTCTCACCCACCTATTATATTACTCCCAGTGCTGAGTATGCTCTCACCCACCTATTATATCACTCCCAGTGCTGAGTATCCCCTCCCCACTATTATATCACTCCCAGTGCTGAGTATACTCTCTCCCACCTATTATATAACTCCCAGTGCTGAGTATACCTTCCCCACTATTATACCACTCCCAGTGCTGAGTATACGCTCACCCCCCTATTATATCACTCCCAGTGCTGAGTATACCCTCTCCTCCCTATTATATCACTCCCAGTGCTGAGTATACACTCTCCCCTCTATTATATCACTCCCAGTGCTGAGTATACTCTCTCCTCCCTGTTATATCACTCCCAGTGCTGAGTATACTCTCTCCTCCCTATTATATCACTCCCAGTGCTGAGTAAACCTTCTCCTCCCTATTATATCACTCCCAGTGCTGAGTATACCCTCCCCACTATTATATCACTCCCAGTGCTGAGTATACCCTCTCCTCCCTATTATATCACTCCCAGTGCTGAGTATACCCTCTCCTCCCTATTATATCACTCCCAGTGCTGAGTATACTCTCACCCACCTATTATATAACTCCTAGTGCTGAGTATCCCCTCCCCACTATTATATCACTCCGAGTGCTGAGTATACTCTCTCCCACCTATTATATAACTCCCAGTGCTGAGTATACCTTCCCCACTATTATACCACTCCCAGTGCTGAGTATACGCTCAACACCCTATTATATCACTCCCAGTGCTGAGTATACACTCTCCCCTCTATTATATCACTCCCAGTGCTGAGTATACTCTCTCCTCCCTGTTATATCACTCCCAGTGCTGAGTATACTCTCTCCTCCCTATTATATCACTCCCAGTGCTGAGTAAACCTTCTCCTCCCTATTATATCACTCCCAGTGCTGAGTATACCCTCCCCACTATTATATCACTCCCAGTGCTGAGTATACCCTCTCCTCCCTATTATATCACTCCCAGTGCTGAGTATACCCTCTCCTCCCTATTATATCACTCCCAGTGCTGAGTATACTCTCACCCACCTATTATATAACTCCTAGTGCTGAGTATACACTCTCCCCTCTATTATATAACTCCCAGTGCTGAGTATACTCTCACCCCCCTATTATATCACTCCTAGTGCTGAGTATACTCTCACCCACCTATTATATCACTCCCAGTGCTGAGTATACCCTTTCCCCTCTATTATATCACTCCCAGTGCTGACCATACTCTCTCCCCCCTATTATATCACTCCCAGTGCTGAGTATACCTTTGCCCCCCTATTATATCACTCCCAGTGCTGAGTATGCCCTCTCCCCCCTATTATATCACTCCCAGTGCTCAGTATACCCTCTCCTCCTTATTATATCACTCCCAGTGCTGGGTATACCCTCTCCCCCCTATTATATCACTCCCAGTGCTAAGTATACCCTCTCCTCCCTATTATATCACTCCCAGTGCTGAGTATACCCTCTCCTCCCTATTATATTACTCCCAGTGCTGAGTATGCTCTCACCCACCTATTATATCACTCCCAGTGCTGAGTATCCCCTCCCCACTATTATATCACTCCCAGTGCTGAGTATACTCTCTCCCACCTATTATATAACTCCCAGTGCTGAGTATACCTTCCCCACTATTATACCACTCCCAGTGCTGAGTATACGCTCACCCCCCTATTATATCACTCCCAGTGCTGAGTATACACTCTCCCCTCTATTATATCACTCCCAGTGCTGAGTATACTCTCTCCTCCCTGTTATATCACTCCCAGTGCTGAGTATACCCTCCCCACTATTATATCACTCCCAGTGCTGAGTATACTCTCTCCCAACTATTATATAACTCCCAGTGCTGAGTATACTCTCACCCAACTATTATATAACTCCCAGTGCTGAGTATACTCTCACCCCCCTATTATATCACTCCCAGTGCTGAGTATACTCTCACCCACCTATTATATCACTCCCAGTGCTCAGTATACCCTTTCCCCTCTATTATATCACTCCCAGTGCTGAGTATCCCCTCTCCTCCCTATTATATCACTCCCAGTGCTGAGTATCCCCTCCCCACTATTATATCACTCCCAGTGCTGAGTATACTCTCTCCCAACTATTATATAACTCCCAGTGCTGAGTATACTCTCACCCCCCTATTATATCACTCCCAGTGCTGAGTATACTCTCACCCACCTATTATATCACTCCCAGTGCTGAGTATACCCTTTCCCCTCTATTATATCACTCCCAGTGCTGACCATACTCTCTCCCCCCTATTATATCACTCCCAGTGCTGAGTATACCTTTGCCCCCCTATTATATCACTCCCAGTGCTGAGTATGCCCTCTCCCCCCTATTATATCACTCCCAGTGCTCAGTATACCCTCTCCTCCTTATTATATCACTCCCAGTGCTGAGTATACCCTCTCCCCCCTATTATATCACTCCCAGTGCTGAGTATACCCTCTCCTCCCTATTATATTACTCCCAGTGCTGAGTATGCTCTCACCCACCTATTATATCACTCCCAGTGCTGAGTATCCCCTCCCCACTATTATATCACTCCCAGTGCTGAGTATACTCTCTCCCACCTATTATATAACTCCCAGTGCTGAGTATACCTTCCCCACTATTATACCACTCCCAGTGCTGAGTATACGCTCACCCCCCTATTATATCACTCCCAGTGCTGAGTATACACTCTCCCCTCTATTATATCACTCCCAGTGCTGAGTATACTCTCTCCTCCCTGTTATATCACTCCCAGTGCTGAGTAAACCTTCTCCTCCCTATTATATCACTCCCAGTGCTGAGTATACCCTCCCCACTATTATATCACTCCCAGTGCTGAGTATACCCTCTCCTCCCTATTATATCACTCCCAGTGCTGAGTATACCCTCTCCTCCCTATTATATCACTCCCAGTGCTGAGTATACTCTCACCCACCTATTATATAACTCCTAGTGCTGAGTATACACTCTCCCCTCTATTATATAACTCCCAGTGCTGAGTATACTCTCACCCCCCTATTATATCACTCCCAGTGCTGAGTATACTCTCACCCACCTATTATATCACTCCCAGTGCTGAGTATACCCTTTCCCCTCTATTATATCACTCCCAGTGCTGACCATACTCTCTCCCCCCTATTATATCACTCCCAGTGCTGAGTATACCTTTGCCCCCCTATTATATCACTCCCAGTGCTGAGTATGCCCTCTCCCCCCTATTATATCACTCCCAGTGCTCAGTATACCCTCTCCTCCTTATTATATCACTCCCAGTGCTGAGTATACCCTCTCCCCCCTATTATATCACTCCCAGTGCTAAGTATACCCTCTCCTCCCTATTATATCACTCCCAGTGCTGAGTATACCCTCTCCTCCCTATTATATTACTCCCAGTGCTGAGTATGCTCTCACCCACCTATTATATCACTCCCAGTGCTGAGTATCTCCTCCCCACTATTATATCACTCCCAGTGCTGAGTATACTCTCTCCCACCTATTATATAACTCCCAGTGCTGAGTATACCTTCCCCACTATTATACCACTCCCAGTGCTGAGTATACGCTCACCCCCCTATTATATCACTCCCAGTGCTGAGTATACACTCTCCCCTCTATTATATCACTCCCAGTGCTGAGTATACTCTCTCCTCCCTGTTATATCACTCCCAGTGCTGAGTATACCTTCTCCTCCCTGTTATATCACTCCCAGTGCTGAGTATACCCTCTCCCCTCTATTATATCACTCCCAGTGCTGAGTATCCCCTCTCCTCCCTATTATATCACTCCCAGTGCTGAGTATCCCCTCCCCACTATTATATCACTCCCAGTGCTGAGTATACTCTCTCCCAACTATTATATAACTCCCAGTGCTGAGTATACTCTCACCCACCTATTATATCACTCCCAGTGCTGAGTATACCCTTTCCCCTCTATTATATCACTCCCAGTGCTGACCATACTCTCTCCCCCCTATTATATCACTCCCAGTGCTGAGTATACCTTTGCCCCCCTATTATATCACTCCCAGTGCTGAGTATGCCCTCTCCCCCCTATTATAACACTCCCAGTGCTGAGTATACCCTCTCCTCCCTATTATATCACTCCCAGTGCTGAGTATACTCTCACCCACCTATTATATAACTCCTAGTGCTGAGTATACACTCTCCCCTCTATTATATAACTCCCAGTGCTGAGTATACTCTCACCCACCTATTATATCACTCCCAGTGCTGAGTATACCTTCCCCACTATTATATCACTCCCAGTGCTGAGTATACTCTCACCCCCCTATTATATCACTCCCAGTGCTGAGTATACACTCTCCCCTCTATTATATAACTCCCAGTGCTGAGGATACTCTCACCCCCCTATTATATCACTCCCAGTGCTGAGTATACCCTCTCCCCCCTATTATATCACTCCCAGTGCTCAGTATACCCTCTCCTCCCTATTATATCACTCCCAGTGCTCAGTATACCCTCTCCTCCCTATTATATCACTCCCAGTGCTCAGTATACCCTCTCCTCCCTATTATATCACTCCCAGTGCTGAGTATACCCTCTCCCCCCTATTATATCACTCCCAGTGCTAAGTATACCCTCTCCTCCCTATTATATCACTCCCAGTGCTGAGTATACCCTCTCCTCCCTATTATATTACTCCCAGTGCTGAGTATGCTCTCACCCACCTATTATATCACTCCCAGTGCTGAGTATCCCCTCCCCACTATTATATCACTCCCAGTGCTGAGTATACTCTCTCCCACCTATTATGTAACTCCCAGTGCTGAGTATACCTTCCCCACTATTATACCACTCCCAGTGCTGAGTATCCCCTCTCCTCCCTATTATATCACTCCCAGTGCTGAGTATCCCCTCCCCACTATTATATCACTCCCAGTGCTGAGTATACTCTCTCCCAATTATTATATAACTCCCAGTGCTGAGTATACTCTCACCCACCTATTATATCACTCCCAGTGCTGAGTATACCCTTTCTCCTCTATTATATCACTCCCAGTGCTGACCATACTCTCTCCCCCCTATTATATCACTCCCAGTGCTGAGTATACCTTTTCCCCCCTATTATATCACTCCCAGTGCTGAGTATACCCTCTCACCCCTATTATATCACTCCCAGTGCTGACCATACACTCTCCCCCCTATTATATATCCACCTGCCACTGCTGCTTCCTGCACGCCTCTCACTGCTGCTTCCTGCACGCCTGCCACTGCTGCTTCCTGCACGCCTGCCACTGCTGCTTCCTGCACGCATGTCACTGCTGCTTCCTGCACGCCTGCCACTGCTGCTTCCTGCACGCCTGCCACTGCTGCTTCCTGCACGCCTGCCACTGCTGCTTCCTGCATGCATGTCACTGCTGCTACCTGCCCACCGCCTGTTACTGCTGCTTCCTGCACGCCTCTCACTGCTGCTTCCTGCACGCCTCTCACTGCTGCTTCCTGCACGCCTCTCACTGCTGCTTCCTGCACGCCTGCCACTGCTGCTTCCTGCACGCCTCTCACTGCTGCTTCCTGCACGCCTGCCACTGCTGCTTCCTGCACGCCTGCCACTGCTGCTTCCTGCACGCATGTCACTGCTGATTCCTGCATGCATGTCACTGCTGCTACCTGCCCACCGCCTGTTACTGCTGCTTCCTGCACGCCTGCCACTACTGCTTCCTGCCCGCATGTCACTGCTGCTACCTGCCCACCGCCTGCCACTGCTGCTTCCTGCACGCCTGCCACTGCTGCTTCCTGCACGCCTGTCACTGCTGCTTCCTGCACGCCTGCCACTACTGCTTCCTGCACGCATGTCACTGCTGCTACCTGCCCACCGCCTGTTACTGCTGCTTCCTGCACGCCTGCCACTACTGCTTCCTGCACGCATGTCACTGCTGCTACCTGCCCACCGCCTGCTACTGCTGCTTCCTGCACGCCTGTCACTGCTGCTTCCTGCACGCCTACCACTGCTGCTTCCTGCACGCCTACCACTGCTGCTTCCTGCACGCCTGTCACTGCTGCTTCCTGCACGCCTGTCACTGCTGCTTCCTGCCTGCCTGTCACTGCTGCTTCCTGCCCGCCTGTCACTGCTGCTTCCTGCACGCCTACCACTGCTGCTTCCCTCCTGCCTGCCACTGCTGCTTCCTGCCCGCCTGCCACGGCTGCTTCCTGCCCGCCTGCCACGGCTGCTTCCTGCCCGCCTGTCACTGCTGCTTCCTGCACGCCTGTCACTGCTGCTTCCTGCACGCCTGTCACTGCTGCTTCCTGGTCGCCTGTCACTGCTGCTTCCTGCACGGCTTTTACTGCTGCTTCCTGCACGCCTGTCACTGCTGCTTCCTGCACGCCTGTCACTGCTGCTTCCTGCACGCCTGTCACTGCTGCTTCCTGCACACCTGTCACTGCTGCTTCCTGCTCGCCTGTCACTGCTGCTTCCTGCTCGCCTGTCACTGCTGCTTCCTGCATGGCTTTTACTGCTGCTTCCTGCTCGCCTGTCACTGCTGCTTCCTGCACGCCTGTCACTGCTGCTTCCTGCCCGCCTGTCACTGCTGCTTCCTGCACGCCTACCACTGCTGCTTCCCTCCTGCCTGCCACTGCTGCTTCCTGCCCGCCTGCCACGGCTGCTTCCTGCCCGCCTGTCACTGCTGCTTCCTGCACGCCTGTCACTGCTGCTTCCTGCTCGCCTGTCACTGCTGCTTCCTGCACGCCTGTCACTGCTGCTTCCTGCTCGCCTGTCACTGCTGCTTCCTGCTCGCCTGTCACTGCTGCTTCCTGCATGGCTTTTACTTCTGCTTCCTGCACGCCTGTCACTGCTGCTTCCTGCACGCCTGTCACTGCTGCTTCCTGCACGCCTGTCACTGCTGCTTCCTGCTCACCTGTCACTGCTGCTTCCTGCTCGCCTGTCACTGCTGCTTCCTGCTCGCCTGTCACTGCTGCTTCCTGCACGGCTTTTACTGCTGCTTCCTGCACGCCTGTCACTGCTGCTTCCTGCTCGCCTGTCACTGCTGCTTCCTGCATGGCTTTTACTTCTGCTTCCTGCACGCCTGTCACTGCTGCTTCCTGCACGCCTGTCACTGCTGCTTCCTGCACGCCTGTCACTGCTGCTTCCTGCTCACCTGTCACTGCTGCTTCCTGCTCGCCTGTCACTGCTGCTTCCTGCTCGCCTGTCACTGCTGCTTCCTGCACGGCTTTTACTGCTGCTTCCTGCACGCCTGTCACTGCTGCTTCCTGCTCGCCTGTCACTGCTGCTTCCTGCTCGCCTGTCACTGCTGCTTCCTGCTCGCCTGTCACTGCTGCTTCCTGCACGCCTGTCACTGCTGCTTCCTGCACGCCTGTCACTGCTGCTTCCTGCTCGCCTGTCACTGCTGCTTCCTGCTCGCCTGTCACTGCTGCTTCCTGGATGCAGCATCGCATCCACCTCTGTGATACATCTGGGGGAAACTCTGTACTTGCCAGTAACCCCCCAAAACGGTTATTTTCAGGGATTAAGCTGCAAATATACACTGATAGATGGGCCCCCGGCTTAGTACATAGGGCCTGATTCAGAGCCGCTCGTAAGCGGCCGCTCGTTCGCTCCGAGCGATGTTCGCACAACTGCGCATGCATATGGGTCGGAATGCGCATGCGCCAACCAGTCAGTGCGATCGGAAATCAAGCGCTCGCCAAATAGCGAGTGCCTGCTAATTTGAGTGACAGGATGAGGCGTTTGTGGGTGGTAACAGGGGAAGGTGCTTGAAAACGGGGAGTGGAGATCCGAACGCAGGCATGCCAAACGGTCAAAACGGGCATTTTAAGGGTGTGCATAATTAACAAAGCAGCGTCATCGGCCACGTCACTTGGTTGTCTCTTAGCCTGAACTGTTCGCATGATTGCGGTAGGAAAATCCAACCACAAGCACTGCGAGCAGTTCAGACGCCTTTCGATGTACTCGATTAATCTAATAAATAGCGGAGATAACGTAGGATGCGAGCGGCCAGGGGGCGTCTTTACAAAATAGCGAGCGCATGTTTCGTTCACTCGCTCAGACATAGAGGCGTCAACAGACCGCAAAGAGCGAGCGCTCAATCTAAATAGCCGGCCCCTTTTTCTGACCGAGCGAGCGCAAATAGCGTCGGCTCTGAATCAGGCCCATAGACCCCTAATATCTTACTCCCAGGCGCAGCGCCTTCTGTAGGATCGTTTAGCTCATTTGGAGATGTAATCATCAGACTAGAAAGGGGAATAATATGGAAGGACAGAGAAAGGTTTGGTGACCAAAAATACTGCAGAAACCTGTGATCCATGTGTCGGGGTGAAGCTCCGGACCGCACCTCATTGCAGTGACCCCTATGATGGGGTAAAATCATTTTCTCCATATGCACAGAATGACTTCTCTGACCTTACTGCAATTTCTGGTATCCGGTTCCTTTCTGTACGTATAACCGTTATCAAGCAGGTACGTGGCTCTGTATACTGACTGTAAAGGGTAAATTTACTAAAGTAAGAGTTTTTAGAAGTGAGTTTTAATACTGAATATATATTGGCCAGGCTGAGAACTTAGGTAACGGACTACAAGTCTCAGACTTTTGCTATACTGAATATATATTGGCCAGGCTGAGAACTTAGGTAACGGACTACAAGTCTCAGACTTTTGCTATACTGAATATATATTGGCCAGGCTGAGAACTTACGTAACGGACTACAAGTCTCAGACTTTTGCTGATAAGCAATGTTATTTAGCATATCACTGCATAGTATATTAGTTTGATGTTTTTAGTTTCTTTGTTAGTTAGCTCATTGAGCCTGTTATTAGCCTAGTGGTATGTGCTGTGTGTTTGTTGTACTCAATTTATTGCTAGCCATATTAGTGGGAGGGTGCTGGGCTTGTAAGCAATCAGTGACTTCACATGCCAGGTCTCCTATGTATGGGTCATTAGTAGGCTGGAATAGCCTGGCTGGAAGTGCCCTATTCAGAAGTGCATTTTAAGATTAATATTGGCGTTAGACCAGCGTTACACCAGTGTTGAACCGAAGGGAAATAACCCATCTGCACTTCTAAAAACCTAATCTAGATTTGGAGAAAAACCATCAACAAAGGTGATTTCACAATCTCACTGCTACAAACTCCTGCTGACTGCATAACCTGGACTTTCTACACGGAACTCTGGTTGCTACAAAAACTCTGGCCATCACTTGCTACTATTTGTGCTGCCTCTGTGCTTAACAGATAATCTTACTGAATACTGTTACTATCAGCTTACCTCTCTAATAATGTCTTTTTACATTAGCACTTTGGTCTAGTCTTACATGATCTAGCTACTGCTACTCTCTACTCTAATATTCAATTTCTGCTCCCATCTTATCTCCGCTTTTTCTAAACTCTATAATATATTTTTGTTGTGCTGACACTGTACCTCATCCTCACCATGACCATGTTGTCTCCTCCCTTCACTCAGTTTCTAACTAATCTTTTCTTCTGCCCTCTGACTCCACCTCTATCCTTTCCCCCTGGTCTCCTCCACCTCCTCCTATCTCCCCTTCTCTCTCTGCCTTCCTCCCCTCTTCTCCCATTAGTCCATTTCTTTCTCTTATACCCCCCAAGGATCCTACTACCCCACTGGTAATCTTTCCTCCCTTACTTATCTCCCTCTCACTTCGCCCCACTTTCATTCACGTCTCCTTAACTTCCCTCCCTGCCCACTTCCTACAGGGTCCCCTCCTAGCACAGGAGCACGCATGATCCCTACACTTTATTCATCTCGGTCTCCCAAAGTATTCTCATCTCCACGCTATTGCAACCCTGATAATCTTATTCACATCTCTCCTATCAACTCTGTCCCTCTATAATGCCAGATCAGTCTGTTACAAACTGGCCCCCACCCATGACCTTTTTATCTCCAACTCCCTGAATCTCCTAGCCATTACTGAAACCTGGATTTTACCTCTGACACCACTTCTCCTGCAGCTCTCTCTTATGGGGGCCTCACCTTCTCCCACACCCCCAGGCCTGGGGGTCGCCATGGTGGTGGTGTTGGGGTCCTTCTATCCCCTGGTTACTCATGCCAACATATCAGAACCATCCCTTACATTCTCCACATTTGAAGTTCATGCTATACACCTCTTCCAACCAGTACACCTCAGAGTAGCTGTCATCTACCGTCCCCCTGGCCCTCCCTCCAAGTTCCTTGACAACTTTGCTTCCTGGCTCACTCACTTTCTCTCCTCAGACCTTCCCCTCTATTATCCTCGGTGACTTCAATATTCCTATTGATATCCCCACAGAATCTGCTGCCTCCAAACTACTCACCCTCACTTCCTCATTTGGACTCTCCCAATGGACCTCCTCACCCTCCCATGCGAGTGGGCATTTGCTTGATCTGGTCTTCACTCACCGTTGTGATATTTCTTCTTACTCCAATTCCCCATTCCCCCTCTCTGACCATCACCTCCTCTCTTTTAACCTATCCCTCTCTCCTTCCCCTCCACTACCTCCGAAAGCCACCATCACTAAGCGTAACATTGAAGCCATCGACACTGCTTTCTTTTCTTCCCTACTTGACTCACTTCTCTCCCCCTATCCTCTCTTTCTCCTGCGCTGAACAAGCTGCTTCCCCTATATAATGCCTCCCTTACTTCTGCTCTTGACTCTGTTGCTCCGGCGATCACTACTCACCCTCGCAAATTCACACCTCAACCCTGGCATTCCAAATGCACCAGATACCTGCAAAAATGTTCACGAACCGCCGAGCAACAGTGGAGGAGAAGATCACGCTCTCAGGCAGATTTTCTCCATTTCATATTCATGCTGTCATCCTACAGTGCTGCCCTTTCCCTCTCTAAATAGTCACATGTCAATAATCTCATTTCCTCCTTGTCCTCAAATCCCCAGCGTCTCTTTTCCACCTTCAACTCCCTCCTCTGCCCACCCCCTCCTCGTCTCCCCTCCTTGCTCTCTGCCACTGACTTTGCTAGCCTATTTCACATCTAAAATTGATTCCATACGTCAGGACATCATATCCAACCAGTCCCCCAGCTCTCCACCTCCTCCTTTCCCGGATCACCCCTCCCCATTCATTTTACAGACTCTGACATCCTTCTCCCCTGTGACTGGAGAGGAAGTTAAGGCCTTTATCCAGTCCTCCCCCCCCTTCCACCTCTCCCCTCGACCCTATCCCCCTCCCACCTCCTCCGCTACCTCTCTCCTTCTGCCTGCTTCCATCTTGCCCACCTCCTTAATCTCTCCCTCTCATCTGGCACTGTTCCTTCTGCATTCAAGCATGCCCGTGTTTCCCCCATTCTTAAAAAACCTAACATTCTCTCTAACTACCATCCAATCTCTCTACTCCTTTTGCCTCCAAACTCCTTGAGCGTATTGTTTACAACCGCCTCACCACATTTCCTTCCTCCCACTCCCTCCTTGACCCTTTTCAGTCTGGCTTCCGTTCTCTCCACTCCACTGAAACTGCCCTCACAAAAGTCAGCAACGACCTCCTTGCTGCCAAATCCAAGGGCCACTACTCACTGCTCATTCTCCTTGATCTCTCTGCTGCTTTTGACACTGTGGACCACCCTCTACTGCTGCATATACTTCACTCCCTTGGTCTACGTGACACTGCTCTCTCCTGGCTGTCCTCCTACCTCTCTGACCGTTCCTTCTCTGTTTCCGAACATGGCGACTCCTCCCCCCCACAGCCTCTTACAGTAGGTGTTCCCCAAGGTTCTGTTCTTGGACCTCTCCTATTCTCTCTCTATACGTCTTCTCTAGGTAAACTCATCAGCTCTTTTGACCCTCCATTATCATCTCTATGCTGATGATACTCAGATCTACCTTTCCTCACCTGATCTTTCCCCCTCTCTACTGACTCGTATCTCTAACTATCTCTCTGCTATCTCTTCCTGGATGTCCCAGCGATTTCTCAAACTTAATATGTCTAAGACTGAGCTGATAGTCTTCCCACCCTCCCACATAACATCATGTCCCACTATTTCTTTATTAATAGATGGCATTACTATCTCATCTAGCCCCAAAGTGCGTTGTCTTGGAGTCATCCTGGACTCTTCCCTCTCCTTTAAACCACACATTCAGAACCTCTCACAGTCCTGTCATTTCCATCTCAAGAATATTTCCAAGATCAGACCCTTTCTCACCCAGGATGCTACCAAAACCCTTGTACATTCACTGGTCATGTCCAGACTGGACTACTGTAACCTTCTCTTAGCTGGCCTCCCCAAATCCCATCTCTCTCCTCTCCAGTCTGTGCTCAATGCTGCTGCTCGGCTCATCTTCCTCTCCAAACGCTCTACATCTGCCTCCCCTCTTTTGCAAGCCCTCCACTGGCTCCCATTCCCTTTCAGAACCCAATTCAAGGCTCTTACACTCACTTACAAAGCCCTCCTCTCCCATTTACATCTATGATCTCATCTCCCTTCACTCTTCTGTCCGCCCTCTTCGTTCACTTAATACACGCCGCCTTTCATGCCAATTGATTACTTCCTCCCACTCCCGCCTCCAAGACTTTGCCTGTGCTGCTCCTCACCTTTGGAACTCCCTCCCTATCAGACTCTGCACCTCTCTACCATCTTTCAAACGAGCTCTTAAGACCCACTACTTCATTAAAGCCTTCCAGCTCTCATCCTAACTTGCTGCTACATCTTCCTTTCTCCCGGCCCACCCCATTCTGTGTCACTCCTGTTTGTCTTCCCCTCCCTTAAAGAATGTAAGCTCTTTCGAGCAGGGCCCTCTACCCTCTTGTGCTTCTCCCTACTGTAATTTAATTTATCTCTTACTAGCCACTAGCGCAACTAACACTTGGCTGCTTATGCGGGCGTTATTGTCACTAATATAGCAATGTTTATCCATGTCCTGTATTATATTGTATTGTAAGTCAATGGTTACTTTTTTGTCTATGTACTTTGTAAGGCGCTGCGGAACACTTGTGGCGCCATATAAATAAATGATAATAATAATAATAATAATAATAAAAAAGTGATGTTGCCCATAGCAACCAATCAGATTCTAGCTATTATCTTCTAGAAGGTGCTAGTTACTTGTTAAGTAGAATCTGATTGGTTGCTATGGGCAACATCACTTTTAAAACTCATTTCTAAAAACTCTCACTTTAGTAAATTTACCCCTTGTTCTCAGTATCCGTTCTCCTGTACAAATGGGTGTAATGCACAATATAGTCCCAGCAGCTCTCTATCTGGTGATTCCTAGGTCCTGACTCAAATATGCCGATATATTCACAGATCAAGCGATCGCTTGCCTATCGCATGTGCGAACCCCACACTGCACACGTGCAGCAATTGGCGCGCCATTTTGTTCACACAGAGGAACAATTTGCAAAGTGAGTGACAGGTATCAGAGTTTGGGGGGTGGGTGCAATCTCCTGTGCAGCATGAGAGCTCTCTGCATGTCAGGAGAGACGCAGTGTTTGTGGCTGGTCAGATATGACTTACCTGCTGCGTGACTGCCCAATAGGCGCCCATGTTACTGATGTTTATGCTGTTTCACGTCAGCGTGCAGATATGAGGGCGCAGCAGTGGGTGCCTCTATGCTCAAGTAACCCCCCCCACCCTTTGTCCCTATGCTGATGTAAGCCCCCCCTTGTCCCTATGCTCAGCTAAGCCCCCCCCCTTTGTCCCTATGCTAAGCTTTAGAAGCATTACCATATTTTTGCAGTTGCATGCTGTGCGGAATCGCGACTGTGAACGTATTAGCGTTGTTATAGAAGAACAAATATATACTACACGGTATACTATTGGCTGACCAGCAAACAACAACCTATACAGGCCCGGCTAGACCCTAATTATTTTGGTAAGTGAGTATGGATTTCCCCATGGTGAAATAAATGAGGACATAATTTTTTTTAAATATATTATGTTACTACATAAAAAAATTACACCAAACCCCTCCTCATGCCCCTTATATGCCACCAGACACCTCCACATGCCCCTTATATGCCATCATACCTTTCCTCATGCCCCTTATATGCCATCATACCCCACCACATGCCTCATATGCCATCATACCCCTCCACATCCCATTATATGCCATAAATACCCTCCACAAGTCCCTATATACCATCAGACTCCTCCACATGCCTCTTATATGCCACCAGACCCCTCCACATGCCTCTTATATGCCATTATACCCCTCCACATGTCCACATGCTCCCTATATGCCATCAGACTCCTCCACATGCCCCTTATGTGCAATCATACCTATCCCCCTTATAGGCCACCAGACTTCTCCATATGCCCCATATAGGCAATTAGACCTCTTCAAATGCCCCTTATATGCCATCATACCCATCCTCCTTATATGCCATGAGACCCCTCCACATCCACCTTAAATGCCACCAGAATTCTCTACATGCTTCTTATAGAACCCTCCATGTGTCCCTTATACACCAGATCCCTCCACATGCCCCTTATACGCCATTAGACCCCTCCACATGTCCCTTATACACCATTAGACCCCCTTCACATGCCCCTTATACACCATTAGACTTCTCCAAATGCCCCTTATACGCCATCAGACCCCTCCACATGCCCCCTATATGCTATCAGATTCCTCCACATGCCCCTTATACACCATCAGACCCCTCTACATGCCCCCTATATGCCAGACTCCTCCACATGCCCCTTCTATGCCATCAGACCTTTACACGTGCCCCTTCTATGCCATAAGATCCGTCCACATGCCATTTCTATGCCATCAGACCCGTCCACATGCCCCTTATATGCCAACAGACTCCTGTGGTTGGCACTCTAAGCGCATGCATAACCAGAGTATCTGTTGGGTTGGCCCTGATCCCTACACATAACATAATCCTCTTCTAGTGCAGAAACCATGAAATGTACCATTTACAGTAGTTGTCCTGTGTTATGCCAAAGCTAAAAGTTAATTTACTTTCCCAACCCACCTGCAATAACATTCTGCCCTCATTCCCAAACTCACAGGATCCAGCCAATGGAGAGTTAAAGTAATAACAAACAAGTCATTGGTTTCACCTCAAATGTATTCCATATTTCCTTCCAGGCCTGGAATCCATCAATGTTTCTAGAGACAGAGTCTATAAATATATATTCTTAATGGAGGCAGACGTCAATAGATGTACGTTCTCCAACTCCTGTTTTACCATCCGTCCCCATCATTATGCAGTTATTGTACATTATCCACAGGAGGAAGCATTGATCATGCAATTAGCGTGTTCCACAGCTGAATCTATGGGAAGGGCCCATCGAGTTGTGTAATGGAGTTATTAGCTGCGCTGATGACCGCACAATTCCCAGTGCTGACCAGTTATCCCAGCCAAGCTCTCCCCTTAGTGCACAGAGGACCAGGTCCTGGGATGGCAAACTGCTGAGAGAGCTCGTTAAGTGCAATTAATGGCAGATTTGACAATTAGAAAGAGAGAACACAGAGACTCATTAAACAGTTATACATGAGAGGCGTTGGGAAACAAAGTAGCAGCACCAATATTCATCATTCTCATGTTAACCCCAGTGCAGCGCACAGCAGTGGGGTGAGTTATTATTACATGATAAGTTACTGAACCCAGGAAGGTCAGAGCAAATGCCGCAGCTACATGCTGACTTTAGGCATTAGCTCTGCCATGTGGCTAATACATTATAGGCACAATCACAGGTGATCCCCTGGGAACGTTGCTGGAACTCTGATATAATGATCTGGCTATTTGCACAGGCAGCAGTTTGGTGGCAATGCTGCTTATGGTGCTGGAGCTCTAACAGCTGTACTGGGAATATATCTTCTATAAGCAAAGTAAGGAATGATATGATTTGTAGGATGCCTGTATCCACCATATAACATCCATGATACACCCAGCTAAGTGCAAAAGTTGCTAATGAGAAATCTATTCACACAATGGCAGAATGGGCTCATTCCTCTATAGCGGATGCTTCTTCTATCAATCCAAATGATGTCACTAATGAGGAATCTGTGCAGAAACAGGAACTATAATACCGCTTTTACACCTAAATTCCGGGTCTGACCCAGAGGTTGGAACAGGGTTCTAAACCGGATCACATTTAGCCGGCGCCAACCCAGGATATTCCCGAGTCGGTGCCATTCACACCGGAGCCGGATCTGCAGAGACCTGGCTTTTTTTTCCATTGAAGCGGACGCTTGGAGATGACGTCAGCTCCAAACGCCACTGAAGCCAGACCAATCGTCAGGCTTGCGGCACAATCCAGGTCACCGTGACACGGATCGCACCGCTTACACTGCAGGATATCACTGGTTATTCCCGTGTAAAACCCTGCAAGTTACCTGGGATGGATTGTCGGGTCACTCCACCCGGGAATCCAACCCTGTCCCCTTTTACACCAAGGAGTTACCCGGGTTACCACGCAATGAGCCGGGTTTAGCTCTGGTGTAAAAGGGGCAGTGGCGGGCTGGGCCGGGGGGCAGGATGCCATGTGCCCCCCGGGCCGCAGCGTCTTGCGGGCTGCGGGCCAGTGCAGTCTGTGTCACTGTGACACAGACTGCACCGCGTGTATAGCGCTGACCGGACGGAGTTCGGTCAGCGCTACACTGACAAACACACAGCCGCCGGCTCCGGCAGCTGTGTGTTTGTTGTAAGCAGCAGCCAATGAGAGTCTGCCAGACTCTCATTAGCTGCTGCTGCTCCCACTGCAGGAGCCGCTCCATCTTCCGGCTCCCGCAGTGGGCAATGGGAGAGACGTCATGATGTCATATGACGTCTCTCCCATAATGCAGAGCGGCCCGGCCCGGGAGGAAAGACGGAGGAGCAGATGGCGGCGGCGGGAGCGGGGATTCAGGTGTTTTTTATTTTATTTAGTTTTTTATATTATGTGTGTCTACTGCGGGGGGGTCTGGCAGTACTGGGGGCACTACAAAGGGGGGTGGGGGACTACAACTACTGGGGGCACTACAAGGGGGGGACTACTGCTACTGGGGGCACTACAAGTGGGGACTACTACTACTACTGGGGACATTACAAGGGGGGTGGGGGACTACTACTACTGGGGACACTACAAGGGGGGGGACTACTACTACTGGGGGCACTACAAGGGGGAGGGGACTACTATTACTGGGGGCACTATAAGGGGACTACTACTACTGGGGGCACTACAAGGGGGGTGAGGGACTACTACTACTGGGGACACTACAAGGGGGGTGGGGGACTACTACTACTGGGGGCACTACAAGGGGGAGGGGACTACTACTACTGGGGGCACTATAAGGGGACTACTACTACTACTGGGGGCACTACAAGGGGGGTGGAGGACTACTACTACTGGGGACTACAACTACTAGGGACACTACAAGGGGGGGGACTACTACTACTGGGGACACTACAAGGGGGGGGGGGACTACTACTGGGGGCACTACAGGGGGGGACTACTACTACTGGGGGCACAAGGGGGGGGACTACTACTAATGGGGGCACTACAAAGGGGGGGGACTACTACTACTGGGGCACTGCAAAGGGGGGGGGACTACTACTACTGGGGGCACTACAAAGGGGGGGGACTACTACTACTCGGGGCACTACAAAGGGGGGGGGGGGACTACTACTGGGGGCACTACAAGGGGGGGGACTACTACTGGGGGCACTACTGGAGGCCTGCATAAGGGTGTTCTCTCCTGTGGCACACGGGGGCACTGCATATGGGCACTACGACAGGGGGCTGCCCTAATCTTTATTTTTACCTTACATTAATCCCATATGGACCCGCCTCCTCCCTGGAACACTTGAGGGGGTTGCCGTAGCACGCATATTCTGGCTACACGCTACTCCTCTGCCAGGGCCGCCTGCATGCATTTGCCCCCAGGCTAAAGTTGCCAGCCAGCCGCTGAAAAGGGGCATAGTATACAGAGAATATTTGCTGTTATCCAGAAATGTAGAAAGAGATAAAGCCACCACTAGTCCTTTTCACGCCAGGAGTATAATGTCCTCTTACCTCTAAAACTGGGTACACACTAAACGATATATCGTGCAATCATACCACCTGCGTCCAAACTGCATGACTATAGTATAGGGCAGAGGTTCACAAAGATTGTCCTCAAGGCGCCCAAACAGTCCAGGTTTTAATGATATCCATGCTTGACCACAGGTGACTTAATTAGTATCTCAGTCAATTTGATTTAACCACCTGTGCTCAACCAGGGATATCTCTAAACTTTCCCTGTTGGGGTGCTTTGAGGACGTGGGAACCCTCTGGTATAGGGTGTACGCCCGTCAATCATTTACACACATCGTTCATCGCAGCGTCCCATCCGATGTTCTGCACGTCAGATGTGACGATACGATGTAGCACACCATGTAGTGTGTGCGCACAACCACGTATAGGACCGGATTCAGAGCCGTATCCTCGCTGATGCATCTTTTGACGCAGCAGCCATTAAAAAAAAGAATATATGGTAATTCCGCAGGAGGTCTCTGAAGGCAAAAGACGGCCACTGCCGGCATCGCAGATCCGAGCGCTGCGTCTGGGGATTCTGCATCAGCTCACGATTGGGCAGCCATCAGCCATCTGAGTGAGCCTAAGATAACTCAGGGCCTGATTCAGAGCCGTACGCTATTTGCGGACGGTCGTTCCAAAAAAGGGGCCGGCTATTTAAATTGAGCGCTCGATCTTTGCGGTTTGTTGATGCCTCTATGTCTGAGCGAGCGAGCGAAAAATGCGCTCGCTATTTTGTAAAGACGCCCCTTTGCCGTTCGCATCACACGTCATCTCCGGTATTTATTAGATTAATCGGGTACATCGAAAGGCATCTGAACTGCTCGCAGTGCTTGTGGTAGGTTTTTGTTACCGCTATCACTGCTAGCAGTTCAGGCTAAAGGACAACCAAGTGACGTGGTCGATGACGCTCCTTTACTAATTATGCACTCCCATTAAACGCCGTTTTGACCATTAGGCACGCCTGCGTTCGGATCTCCCGTTTTCAAGCACCTTCCCCCGTTACCACCCACAAACGGTACATTCTGTCAATCAAATTAGCAGCCCCTCGCTGTTTTGCGAGCGCACGATTTCCGACCGCAATGACTGGTTTGCGCATGCGCATTACGACCCATACGCATGCGCAGTTGTGCGAACATCGCTCAGAGCGAACGAGCGGCCGCTTACGAGCGGCTCTAAATCAGACCCTCAGAATGGCCGCCAGAACTGCTGGTGCCAGGAAACCTGGGATCGGATGGTTATAAGTGAAATTGGAACGGCCGGCGCATCGCTTGTGCACCCAGCTTAGAATTTGGGTAATACTGTGTAGAACACAGTAGGCACTGCTGGGAACAGGCTAACTTAGGCCCTCATTCAGAGCCGTTCGCTATTTGCGTTCGTTCGTTCAAAAACAAAGGGTGGCTATGCAAATGATCCGTTCGCACATTGCAGTCTGTTCACACCTCTAAGTCTGAACGAGCGAGCAAAACATACGCTCGTTTATTTGATAAAAACGTCATGTCCGCTATTTATTAGATTAATCGAGTACATCGAACAGGATATGAACTGCTCGCTATTCTTGTGGTTGGTTTTTTTCAACCGCTATTTTGCGAGCAGTTCTGAGTTAAAAAAAAACAAGTGACGTGGTCATTGACGCTGCTGTATTAATTATGCACACCCATAAAACGCCCGTTTTGACCTTTAAGCACGCCTGCGATCTGATCTCCACTCCCCGTTTTCAAGCACCTTCCCCTGTTACCACCCACATACGCCTCATTCTGTCACTCAAAATAGCAGGCACTCGCTATATTGCGTACAAATGATTTTCGGCCGCACTGACTGGTTCGCGCATGCGTACTAAAAACCGTACGCATGCGCAGATGTGCGAACATCGCTCGGAACGAGCGTACTGCCGCTAGCGAGTGGCTCTGAATGAGGGCCTTAGTCTTGACTTTGTTATACATAGATAAAAGGGCATAGGTCATATAATCAAATGACTAGAGTGCCATACAGGGCCGGCACTTCCATTAGGCAGCTGCCTAGGGCACCGGCCACTATAGGGCGCCGCTGAGTCCGTCTACCATAAGCATGTCTTTGATGAAGACATACAGTACGTCATCTTCATTATGCCAGTGGCAGCAGCGGGTGCTAGCAGGCGTGGTCACTGCTTTCCCCTGCTCTGCTCCCTGGGCCAGCCGCACACGAGCTATGCCGTCTCTCAGTGTGTACACAGCCAGCTCGGCAGCACCCACTCCCTGCTGTGCCCCCCCACACCCTCGCTCCCAGCCAGAGAAGCTCCACCCCCTAGATGAGACAGACTAGGGATCAAATGATGGCCGGGATTCCACCAGTGAATCTTTCGATGTGATGGTAACTAACCATCATATCAAAAGAATTCAATGGCAAAAAATATTTAAATGACTATTGGCGGGGAGCGGAGCCTCACAGCCATCGGAAAGCTGCATCCGATGGCTGGCAACCATAGAGTTCCCGGTATTCGATGGAAAAAAGGAGACTTATGTCTTACCTGTTAAGTCCATGTCTTCGAACTCCATAGGGGACGTAGGGACTAAGCTGGGGTATAGGGTGGCAGGTGGAGTCTGGGCACCAAACAGTTAATTTCTTCAGAGATGTGCATCTCGGGCTCCTCCTCCCCTATACCCAGCCGTCAGCCCAAGCAGGCCAGTCAAGTTGGAAAGCCCAAGGCAGGCAAACAGGGAAACCAGAAAACGAGGAAAAAAAACCCCGCCAGTCAGGTGCGTCAGGGTGGGCGCCCTGTGTCCCCTATGGAGTTCGAAGAAAAAGACTTAACAGGTGAGACATAAGTCTCCATTTTTTCTTCACCTATCCATAGGGGGCACAGGGACTACGCTGGGGACGTCCAAAGCAATCCCCCTAAGGGAAGGGACGCTCCTGAGCTGCACTGAGTACCCGTCGCCCAAAGGCCGCATCCGCGGAGGCAACGTTATCACACGCAAAGTGGATAAACGTGTGAACAGAAAACCATGTGGCCACCATATAAAGCTGCTCCGCAGAGGCGCCATGACGAGCTGCCCAAGAGGTACCAACTGACCTCGTGGAATGAGCAGTCACCACGGTCGGGGGGTTTGCCGCCACATACGCATGGCGGATAGTTCAGCGTAACCACCTGGCTAAGGTCTGCTCCGTAGCCCGCCAACCACGCTTGTGGAAACCATAGAGTATGAAAATGGAATCAGACTTCCCTGGTACAATTGACACTGATGTGGACCTTACAACATCCAAAGAGGCCTCATCCACCGAATCTTCCGGAGACTGAAAGGCCGGTGCCACAATCTCCTGATTGAGGTGGAATCTGGAAACCACTTTAGGAAGGTAACCTAGTCCGAAGAACGTCCCGGTCCGAGTGAAAGACCAAAAAAGGAGTGTGACATGACAGTAGCTCAAGTCTAATGCTCTCCGAGCCGAAGCAATAGCCAGGAGGAAATTAGTTTTCCATGTGAGCCAACGAAGGCCCACCGAATCCAAAGGCTTGAAGGGAGGTGCCTGAAGAGCCCAAAGCACCAGGGACAAATCCCACGGAGCCACCAGAGGAACAAAACACAGGCTGCACGTGGAGAACACCCTGAAAGAAGGTACGAACATCTGGCTTCAAGGCAATCTGTCTCTGAAAGAGAACCGAAAAGGCAGAGACCTGTACTTTTAAGGAAGACAGACTAAGGGCCCAATTCAGACCCACTCGCTAGATGCGTTTGCACGCAGCAAAAGTATGCAAATCCGCGATCACGTGGCAAGGCATTAGCATGCCCACTATGTCTTGGCGTGCGATTGCTGTGTGTATGCAGATGCCCACCAGCCTGTCTTAAGATGCCCACTTTCCCACATCATGTCCAGGAAGTGCATGCAACCATCGGTTACATAGAGTACCATCGGAAGCGATCGCAACACTTGTAGCTTACCATACCCTACCGCAAGCACTGCGAGTGCTTTAGTGTGTATTTCAACCATGTG
Organism: Taudactylus pleione; assembly: GCA_031769625.1. NCBI lineage: Eukaryota > Metazoa > Chordata > Amphibia > Anura > Myobatrachidae > Taudactylus > Taudactylus pleione. Next base: position 2,940,146 of record JAUIMM010000522.1, on the reverse strand, counting down.
ACGTGTACTATGACATTGCATCTTAATTATGCACAACTCTGAAATGGCGTTAAGACGCTTAGGCATGCCTGCGTTCGCTCCACCCGTTTCCATCGACGAACCAGTCACCGTCCACAAACGGCATGTCCGGTCGCTCATTCTAGTGAGCTGTCTATGCACAGGGAGCAAACGCTTCCCGATCGCATGGACTAGTTCGGCACGCGCACTGTGATGCATACGCATGCGCAGATTGCAAACATCGGCAGGCTGCATGCGAACGCAGCCTAGCAAGTGTGTCTGAATCGAGCCCTAAGACCCAAATCCAGGCCGGACTGTAGAAACCAGAGAACTTGGGAAAGCTGGAAGGATCTGGGGTTAAAACCTCTGGAAGCACACCAGGAGAAGTGCGCCAAATATGATGATAAACTTTGGCGGAAGACTGTTTCCGCGCATTCAACATGGTGCGAATGACTGCCCGTGAAAAACCTCTAGCTCTCAAGACTGATGTCTCAAGAGCCACCCAGTCAAAGCGAGGCGAGTCAGATCCAAGAGAAAGAACACGGGCACTGAGACAGAAGATCTGGCCATGGAGGAAGACTTAGTGGGGTGTTGATGGAGAGGCTCAGAAGATCTGCGTACCAAGCCCATCCCGGCCAATCAGGAGCTACCAGAATCACAGTGCCACCTTCCAACTTGAACTTGTGGAGAACCCTCGACAGAAGCGAGATCGGAGGGAATATGTACATGAGATTTAAAGTCCACCAAATTGCCAAGGTGTCCACCAGAAGAGCCCCCGGGTCTCTGGTGAGAGATCCGTACTTTGGTAACTTGTGATTGTACCAAGATGCCATCAGAAAAACTGCTGGCAAGCCCAAACGATGAACTAGAAGCTGAAAGAAGTCCGGATGAAGGGCCCACTCACCGGAGTGGACATCTTGACGACTTAGAAATTCCGCTTCTTAATTTTGGATCCCTGGAATGAAAACGTTGCGTTGTCAGACTGTACTTGGACTGGACGATGCTGAAGGAATTGCTGAGCCAGACAGAGGGCTCTGAAGACAGCTCGACGTTCCAGGATGTTGATCGACCCTGGAAAGACTGTTGGCAGGTTACAGCTCCCCACCCATGAAGACTAGCATCCATGGACCCAGTCCAGAATCCAGAAGGGGTGACCCTTGTCCAAGTGGGAACTCTGGAGCCACACAAAAGGAAGAGACAAACCTCCCGAGATAGGATTATCATCTGCAGCTTGCTTTGTAGATGGGATCCATTCCAATGAGTCAGAATCTCCGCCAGAAGTAAAACAGGGTGTACTCCACCGTGTCGAAGGTGGAGACCAGCAATCCCAGGATCTGCATGCAGATGTGAATTGACACACGGCGATGAATTAAGAACCCTCAAATACTGTCCTGCAGATCCCGAATCTTGTCCACTGGGTGAAACACTCTCTGAACTAGTGAATCTAACAGGGCCCCCAGGTGGAGCATCTCTTGGGCCAGAGTCAAGGAGGACTTCTTCCAATTGATGACCCACCTGTGCGACTGTAGAAGATCCATTGTGAGGTGAAGGTGCTCTCTGAGCATATCCGATCTGGTTAGGATAAGAAGATCGTCCAGGTAAGGGAGAATTTTGATACACTTGCGCGCACGTGAGCTGCCATGACCTTTGTGAACGGGAGCCACGGAAAAACCAAAGGGCAAGGCCCAAAACTGGTAGTGATCCTCCTTGACTGCAAACCGGAGGAAATGCTGGTGTCTGAGTCGGATAGGCACATGTAAATAAGCATCCTGGACTTCTAAGGAGGCCATGAAATCTCCCGGTTCCAAGGACAAAATGATGGAGCGCAAATACTTGTTGAGGGATCTGAGATTGAGAATTGGGCGGAAGGAGCCGTGGCAACAATTTTATCCAATTCTGGTCCAAATAGAATTTCACAGGAATAAGGAAGGGCCTCTAGGGCCTTCTTAGAGTCCGCGTCTGCGCGCCAGGAGTGCAGCCAGAGGGCCCTTCTGGCCGACACAGAAGAAGCAGACATCTTGAAAGTAAAGATGCTGGTGTCAAGAGCCATTTCATCCAGATAGGAAGCAGCCTGCTTGATATGCGCCACCATAGGTAGTAGCTGATCGCCATGGGTCCCCAATGTAAGGCCTTCCTCCAGGGCATGCACCCAAGTGCTAATCGCCTTAGCCATCCATGCAGACGCCATGGCCGGACGTGCGATAACTCCTGCATGTGTATAAATTCCTTTAAGGAAATTTTCCAACTTCCTGTCCGTCGGATCCTTGAGGGAAGCTGTATTGGAAATAGGAAGGGTAGATGAGATGGGCAACGTGCACATCAACAGGCTGAGGAGACTCCCATCCTCAGCAGGAAGCGAGTAAAAGGACGCAATGCGCTTGGAGACCTGAAACCGCCTGTTACTAGCGGAGGCTTGGACTGCTCCTATTTCCTCAAGTTGTTTAGATTTAGGAAACTCCATGAGACCCTTATCTGATGTTTGAAAACCGGCATCTTGGGTCAAGGAGCCGGTTCTTCGTCTTCAATAGCAAGGCCTGATCTGACTACCCTAACTAAGGCAACATCTACTTCAGGGAGTGGCACTTCCTGAACAGAAAAATCCTCATCCTCAGAGGCATTGGAAGAATTCTCCTCTTGGTCTGAGATTTCCGAAACAGAAACTTCAACCATCTGGGTGACAGAGCTCTCACGACTCGGCGGTTTGCGTCTGGAAGTACAGTCCCTGAGCTAAGCCCTGCACTGACTGTGAGAAGGTGCTCATCCATGGGGGTTCCGGCGCACGCAGCTGCAAATGAGGCTGCATAACAGGGGTGGCTTGGACCCCCAAAGTAGGAAGGACAGACGCGGGAACTGTAAGGCGATCCACCAACTGCAACAAGTTGGCCGCCCATGTCGCTTCCTGGTTGGAAGCAGTAGATGGGACGTCTCGCTGAGTGTCTGAGTAACACCCAGCCTCCCACTTAGTCTGTGGTCCCCACACCTGCGGTGACAGCCGCGTTGATGCGGCTCCCTGCAGCAGCGAGCCGCTCTTACCTGAACAATGCCCCCGGCGTCCGCTCGCCAGGGGTTGGTAGAGTGGCAGCGCAGGCGTCCAATAGAGCGGCGCTGACACTCAATAATAATACAAAATAAAATAATATGAAGAAATATGAGGCTGAATTAGCAGCAGCCCCAGTTATAGGTGCATGCTCCTGCTGCACCAAACTGGACTGCGCTGGGGGCGGGGTATAGGGGAGGAGGAGCCTGGGCTGGGGGTGTGGTATAGGGGAGGAGGAGCCGGGGCTGGTGCAGGGTATAGTGGAGGAGGAGCCTGAGCTGCACATCTCTGAAGAAATTACCTGTTTGTTGGTGCCCAGGCTCCACCTGGCTCCCTATATCCCAGCGTAGACCCTGTGTGCCCTATGGTGAAGAAGAAAATACTTGCTAACCATCGTTTTTCTGATGTCCATCCCTAAAACAGACTGAGCTGAGGAGCTGTCCTGTGCTGTGATGGGAGGGAGCAGCAGCTGCATGTGAAGAGTGACAGGCTGGAGGTAAGTACTGTGTTCAGGGTCGCCAGCAGGGGGGGGACTGTGGGGGTCTACTGTCCCGGGCCCGGGCACTCTGACAGAGAAGGGGGGCCCGGCCAACTCCAACCACCCGCCCGCCGCTACTGCCAATGCAAGCTAAAGGGGCCTCCTGTCCTACGCCCCCAACCCGCCGCTGCTGCTGCTGCTTCAATCTGTGAACTGGGAAAGCTGGCTTCTGAAGCACGAACGCTTCAGAGGCCAGCGTTCCCAGTGATGCACTGCGCGGGTGACGTCATGACGTCACCCGCGATGTGAGGAGCGAGCCTGCCCTGCGCGCCGTCAGATCAACTCAGAGGCAGCTGTGGTGCGGCAGCTGGAGCGTGGTTAGGCAAGTACTGGGCTGGGGGCCTGCTTATGGGGCAAAACCACAGGGGGCACTACATAAGGGGCACAACTTTAGTCAGCACTGCGTAAGGGGCACTGCATAAGGGGCATTACTTTAGGTGGCACTGCATAAGGGGCATTACTTTAGTGGGCACTGCATAAGGGGTACTACTATAGGGGGAACTGCATACAACCAGCAAACCAGGCACATATGCTGCATGTGCAGTTGCATATCGATATACAGGGCCACAAGGAGTGGTTTGCAGCCGCACAAGGGGTGGTACTAGCCTATTTTGGCAGTCCCGGGCCCCACAATTTCTAATGGCGGCCCTGACTGTGTTGTGTCCACCCAAGAACGCAGCACCTGCAATTATTTACTTTTGTTGGCTGAGTTTTGTACACACATCTGTGTCACCCCCCTCCCTGCTGCTGGAGGCTGAGAGGTGAGTGAGGGCACAGGGCTCCCTGGTCACATGTGGGGCAGATAGGGGTCTGGGGGATATGGTACATACAGTATGTAGGTTCCTGCATCTATACCACTCTGCATCTCTCCTGCTGTCAGAGGTCTTGGTAAAAGGACACAGATACCCTGAAATGTCAGCCTCCTTGTAGGTGAGAAGTCGCTCAGCTAAACAAATGCAATATATGCTGTATTACTTAAATTCTGTATTATAAAGTTTTACAAATACACTTATTTTATTTTTGCAAATAGTCTGCTGCGTTTGTTATTCATAACACGGTCTTGTATCCTAATAAATACATATATATACAATTCTTTTTTTTTTAGGCTTATGAAAGTATGTTTTTTTTGGTTAAACAGGTGTATGTGTTATTATTATTACATAACATGGACAGGACTGTTATATAGTTTATTTAAACTTTAAAGTCCTTAGAATCAGATGTAAATTGAATAAGCTTATTTTTTTTTGGGGGGGGGGGTTAATTTGTATTTTTCCCTGTGCACGTGTGAATCTCTTTGCAACTGTAGTCTGACTTGTGAGTACAATTAGGGGGCTGAAGTGGATGAGGAAGTGTATGCGAGGGGCCGGTCGGATGTTTGGGTGAAGCAGGGGCGGAATTGTGAACCTTCGCCTGGGGAGTCTTGAAACCTTGCACCTGCCCTGGCGCCATAACTGCATGCGGCGGGGGGGGGGGAGGCAATGGGCACAGTAGTGGGACTGGCTGCAATGTAAGAGATATCAGCTAAAATCTAGACTAGGGCACCAAAATGCTCACGGACCGGCTCGGACTTGGGTGGATATCAGCAGAGCTAGATTTGAATGCGGCGACGGGACGATTGGATGAACTTGCAGAAACTGCGTTCATCCCAACACGCTCTGCTGACAAGATGACACGTCCTCCACCGAGGACGTGTCATCCACGGTATCCATACTGCGATACCGTGGAGGCGTGCGGCGCGGGAGATCTATAGAAACTGTCGCCCAATCTCACCCAGACTAAACAGTCCTCATCCATCCAATGGGTCTCAGATTTCCAGGTCAGGTCCCTATTTTTCTACCCAATTTGTTAAACTCTTTCTAAACAACCAGATGATCCCAAAATAACGGGACAAGTGGGAATCAGTTCATTTAACCTTATGGAAAGAAGTCTATGGGAGTCCAACATTCAATTGTCATCATTAATTCAACAGGTCTCTAACAGGATAAGGTGCCTACACACTTAGCGATATTTTACACGATTTGCCCGATTCCGACGCATCGTGACGACAAATTGTGTAAAATAATCCCAAATTGTGAGTGTCCACTCACGATCACAATGCGCGTCCCCGCAGGCCGTACATGGCATCTTCAGATTTGTCACATTGGTCAGTTTTTAACACCAAATCGTGCCCAGGATTGCCGGGGAGCTGCTGGGGAGAGTTCAAGGGAAAATCAGACACAATGTTGGATCGTGATCACATCGCCAAGTGTGTAGGCACCTTTACAGTATACACGCCCAATATAAACCAACCGTCCCAGCAGAGGGGAACAGATACTCAGTGCTGAAATGTGCAATGACTGGCAGTAACATTACGTATATCCGGTCCTCGGCCACCCTTCATTCTGAGGAGACATATCAGAGGTGGCTACAGGCTATATTTCAGGGGCCTCATATGTGGGCAATGAACACACTAGACTAGAGTTTACCATGGCTGGTGTGCTACTATTCGTACGGCCAGCAGGTGTCGCTGTCCCACTGCAGGCTATGGAGCCGTCCAGCAGGTGTCTTCTACAAGCTAGAACCGTATTAGTCACACCTGGCACAAGGGAACAGGGGCTGGGCACCACCATTCCTCACAAATAAATGGCAAACATCCAGTCATACTGTAGAAGTCCTATTTTGGCGATCAGACTCCTCAGGAGCCACCAGGGTTCTCCTATATCCGTCAATAGAAACTAGAGGCGTTTTGAGAAACCCATACTATACATTCTCTGTGACAGGATATACTGCGAGGGGAATTGTGTAATATACTGGGCAAAGTACACAGGGAAACCAACTCAGCCACATCCCTGTGTATCCGTCACCACCGCTGGGCTCCTGCTGACAAATAGGCCACACCAGGACTTCATTAACAGCTTTACAAGTGACTGTGGGGTGTATAGTACAAGCCACACGAATCAGGCGCACAATAATGACTTCTGGAAGATGCCCTTAATTAGCAATAAATCACATGTAACATGAAGAGGCATAATGTGCCCCTACTATAGGATTATACAAGTCCCCGAAACGTTGCTCTATTTGTAGAAAATCACTTTGCATGAGACCTCAGCCTTTATACGGTCACATCAGTGGCCTCTAATATATTCTTCTAATTACCCCATATTTCAGGAAGGGCAGGAGATACAGTTATACTATAGATTATGGCCTTGGCGTACAGGCAGTATCGATCTGTAAGGAACTGGTTCTTATATACGTTAGTAAAAAGTACAATGGAAAATATAACAATGAAACATTTTGTGAGCTGGGTTCTTAGGACCTGATTCAGACCCGCTCGCTAGATGCGTTCACTCGATGTGTATGCAAATTCCTCAAAGCAGGCGATCGTATGGCAAGGCATCAGCACGCCCACTATGACTTGGCGTACAATCGCATTGTGTATGCAGACGCCCACCAGCTGGTCTTACAATGCCCACGTCATCTCCAGGAAGTGTATCTGTAACATCGGGTACCATCGGATGCGATCGCAGCACTTGTGACTGACCATACCCTGCCGCAAGCACTGCGAGCACTTCAGTGTAAAATCCAGCCAGGTGACGTGTACTATGACGCTGTAGCTTAAGTATGCACGCCTCTGAAACAGCATTAAGAAGCTCAGGCACGGCTGCGTTCGCACATCCACTCCCCCGTTTTTAATGGCCAGCCCCCGTCACCACCCACAAATGGCTTCTCCTGTCACTCATTCAGCCGGGCTGTCTATGCACAGTGAGCGAATGTTTCCCGATCTTCGCGCACTGCGATGTGTACGCACAATGCGAACCATCGGCAGCTACGAGCGAACGCATCTTAGCGAGTGGGTCTGAATCAGGTCCCCAGTTCATTGTCCAATTACCAAGCCCTTGTGTTTATGATCCAGCAAAATATCAATAGGAAGGAATGGTGTTATGTTTGTTAAGTCTCCCTAATCAGGAGTCTATGCGTTCTGTCGAAGCCGGATGATTGGCTGAGACGACCAGATCTTAAGTCAATATCGGGCGACGCCATCTTGTGTTGCCCCTGACGATGCCATCTTGCGTTGTCAGCACGAAACCATTGAGTACGATGCTTTATTCGATTATTTGCGTTGTGCGTCTGCATTGCTACCGCATATTGTTGAAAGTTCTACCATACCCCATATGCATATTAAATAAAACAAAAATATATAAAAATATATAAGATGCACAGCGCACAATTGTGCTGTTTATCAAAGCACTCTACACATAAACGCACCACGCATATTAGCAACTTTACGCAATATTCTCACACTTACACATACCAACATTTATAAAAAGGTTCCTCCACATTAAAAGCTTAATATTATAGGTTATTTTAACGAATACTTATGTTGTGAAATGTAATGTATACGATATCTAAGGTACATAAGCTAGTAGACATATCATGTTTGGTACCATTCTAAATCACTGTTTATTTGCAGATTTCCGGTTCAACCCGCAAGGAAATCGCATCATGTGTTCGCAAGATATGAACTATATGAAATTAGTGGTTAGAATGTGAAGCTGTATGAAGTGTTTTTTACTAGTTTAAATTAGGGATGTGCAGGCTCGGATAGGTTCCAGTTTGCACGTTGAGTTCGGATTTTTCCCTCCAAAAAAACGGAACTCAGAAAGAGGCTAAACGTCATCTTACATGGACGAACATCATCATTCCTGGACTTTTGTCCAGGAATGATGATGTTCGTCCATGCAAGATGACGTTTAGCCTCTTTCTGAGTTCCGTTTTTTTGGAGGGAAAAATCCGAACTCAACGTGCAAACTCGAACCTATCCGAGCCTGCACATCCCTAGTTTAAACCAGTTCTTCAGTGGGAAAACCACAAAAAGCAACATCTGAGGATCTGGGACATACCCCTAGTGATGCTATATAAACTGTCCAATGACCTGCATCGTACCAGAATGTCCACGAGCAAGACCCAATGGAAACCTGCTAACTAGTTTCTTTGTTCTGGGAGGGTATATAGCTTGCGTACTGGTTATAGTATAAAGCCATTCTTCTTGGATGACCACAGGCTTCTGGACTGATGATTGTATGCTGGGACCAGTGCGCACGGGTATATATTGGGCTGTATATTATTTTCTGTATTTAATTGCCTTTGATCTGATTGTGCTAGACCTTTCTTTTTGAATGCAATAAAACTTTTTGTGCTTTGGAACCACAATTATTGTCTGGACAGCGATTATTTCTCTCTAGCAATTTAAGGGTATTCATAGTTCTCATATTATTACTGTGAAAAAAAAACCTGCAAGATACGCTACATTGTAAACAAAATAGGTGTCCTTTAATTTAATTTAAATAACACATAGTAAACAGTCAAAACAAAAAGCCATATATACATATTTCGGTCTGATTCTATATGACTAAAACAATAAAATTCCTGCATACAGACAACTTATTGTACCAACGTATCACCCTGAGATAACTCGGTAAACCCCTCCCTTCCCCCGTTTTCAAGTGAGGAGAACACGCCCGACCAATTAAAATTAAGGTATAGACTCGTCAAAGTCCGGCGTAAAACCTGAGCTGTTATGTGACGGGAATCTGAGGAATTTACAAAGATGGACTCAGTAAAAAAATATTTTACAATAACAAACAAGCCAAAAAAAAAAAACATGAAATCAGAAATAAGTTAGAGGATGAAAATGAAGAGACACAAATCGTCGCCATCGTCACGGCGACTGCGCTGTAAACTCCAGAACGTTCCTTGCTGTGGATTAGTAGAAGGTCCTCTATTCAGCTGACGCCACGTCTCTCTGCAGGTTAGGCTGTTGTGGTCTCTCCTCAGACAGACACCGGCCATTGCGCAGTGCTAACTCCCAGAAGCCCCTTCTCCCCTTGACTTGTTCATGAGATCGAAGCTCTTCTGGAGGATGAGGAGGGAGCTTTTCAGCTGCAAATAAAATACAGGATGGAAGAAACTTATTACGCTACAAAACATTAAATATCACAATTATTGATTCAGAAGCTGCTAAACCAAGTTGACACCATAAACAGGCCCTGATTGGCAGCAGTACATCGTGTTAAGGGTGTTTTCTGGATGGGGGGGGGGGGGCTGACTGGTCGCTGCCGTTCACGTACAACGACATGTGGCCCTCGCAGACATAAACCTCAGCAACATACAGTACACCTTGTGCCTCCAATTGTATATGAGCCCCCAAATATCAGAAAAAGCAGCATAAATGTTTTTTTCTTCTAAAAGAATGTAACAACGGCTTTTTCACACCCTTTTCACAGTATTTTAGTTTCATGTAAATTTACAGAAGGGCTTTTGTAGGCGATTTAGAAAGAATCTCCTCCATGCCCTAAAATTCACATCAGCTCCACATACCTCTGATGGGAAATGCGGTCAGCCCAGATTTAACAAACCTGAATGGTTAGATCTTTTCAGAACAAGCACTTCTATGCCAACGCCCGCAGCCCTGCTCTGTCCTTCCTGACGTCTCACAGGCAGAGCAGAGCCCAGAGCAGGCAGGGTCTAGGTAGCAGGTTAGTGTGTGTGTGATTGGATGGTGATGTCACAGAGTGAGAGCAGTGCAGTCACACAG